>CM059192.1:100436136-100473143 GCA_030323885.1 Branchipolynoe longqiensis | reverse complement strand
ATGCTTAGATGCACAGCTGGAGCTTAATGTTGCCTAGTCCGATGGGTTTGAGTTTCTGTCATTTTCTGAGATAAATATATTAGGTTAGTCGTTATATTCTGCCTTTCTTTACTTTGACATACCTTTGATTTAAAATGACGAATCTATGGAATAATTGACATGTGAACATGAACAATTATGTTTTGGCAAAACTCTGACTCCATAGGTTTCAATAGTAACAGGCTCTATTAAATTTACCGATTATTTCCTTCTGTGTAGCAACACAGATTTACTAAATACAGTATTCAAGTATGTGCGCTCTGAGCAGTTCCGAACATTTCAGTCTAGAATGGGTTTGGCGCGCGGAGTACGTGAGCACCACCGTTACAGAGATTCCACCATTTTGAAACTTATATATATAAGCAGGCTACTTGCTTAGCACATAGAAACAACACAAGCAGAATCACTTCATGCTATGAAATCATATTTGCATAATAATATTGTACTCCACATATATGTATGAAACAGTTCACCGAACGCGTTTCTCGAATTAGACGGGATGGCCGAATGAGTTGAGCGTCCGTCTCCCGTTTTGGTAGATCGTGGGATTCGAACCCGCAGGTTTGAACCCTGGTCGAGTCAAACCAATGACGTAAAGATTGATACTTGTCACTTCCTAGCCTGGCACTCGGCATTATTAGGATAGGGCAAGGATTGGTTGGCTCAGTGTCAAGATAATCTGACTGAGTGGGATATCAGGGCACGGTACTGGCGGTCTGGTTGCCCTATAAAGTCGCCATGAGTTTGAACTGTCACAAGTCGGTACCCATCCTGATATGACATTAGATGTTACCAGGACGTAAAACTCCAACAAAGAATCAACAACTAAACGTGTCTAATGTGTTACCAGGCTCCAACAGGCTGGAGCAACCCTGGTGGCGGTCGGCGTCACAAACGAGCTGAGAGTGGCTTTCCTGAAGAGTCTCACAAACTTCGACGCAGATGTCTTTACGGTGGCAAACTTCGATCTGCTTGGGAACGAAGTCCTGTCCAAACTCACCAACATCATCTGCGACATTTCGAACGCAAGGCCAGGTACGCACCGCTGATCCTCTTTCTATGTTGACCGCTTTCTTTTCTTCTTATGTTACTAATAGAAAGATAGTCAGTTATGCCCCACCCCCTACTAACGCCTACCATACTAGTTTAACATAGCTACCTCCCCGCATATGTTTCTTTTCGCTGATCTTGTTCTTTACCTATCATTCATGTACTGATGTTTTGCTTAGTTTCCTGTAATTGTCTATCTATATATTGTTGTAGATTTGTTTACTGTGTAAAGGCAATTGTGATTAGGGCTGGAAGACCAGTGGATTAGCACTGACAACATATTATTCAGAGGAATAAAAACACTTGAACAAAAAAAACCCATCTTTTAACCAGTAATATTAACAGCCACAGTCCGATAGTCGACGGTGGTGAGCGGAAAGGACACCAGATGGTCCATCTAGTACATAGAATGAGCGGACCGGGTTAAATAGATTAATAGTACAATATGCGTGCCGGTGTTCGTTATATTACCATAGATTATACAGTACATCTATTAAAGTTGCAAAGTCCGATGGTTTTGAGTTTCTGAAATTTTCTGAAATAAATATATTAGGTTGTTCGCTATAATCCACCTTACTTTAATTTGAAGTAATGTTTAGTTTAAATGGCTAACTTTTGAGATATTTTAAATGCAAGCATGCACAATTAATTTTGGCAAGCACGCCAAAACTCTTGACACCATAGGCTTCTACAGTAAGAATTTCTATTAAATTGACTCAATCTTCCCTTCTATGTGGTGACAAATGTTTAATAAATACACCATTATCTAAGTTAGATATGTAGAATCAAATCTAGGTAATTCTTTTGGTTTTGAAAATTTGATGTTTTCATCGGACTATGCAACTTTAAAGTTACACCTAAATAGAAACGCAAGAGCAACAGTTTGAGTAAAGTAACTGGCTGGATAAAAAAAAAACATCGTTTAATGACTTAAACATGTTAAATTCTTGGTTAAGAAGTGTATAAATGTACGTGTATGTGTGTATCTGAGTGTATGTGTTTGCGTTTATAATATGTGTGTACGTGCGTTATATATGTGTATGTATGTGTGTATATGTATATATGTGTATGTATGTATATGTATGCATGTGTGTACGTATATATGTGTATGTGTGTATGTATATATGTGTTTGTTCATATGAGTGCATACACTCATACGTTGTATACACACTATGTCATGTAGACTCATATATATATATATATATATATATATATATATATGCATACATGCGTACCACCAGCGTCCTCACACACTACACTGGTCCTCGGCGCCCCATGCTGCCTCATGTCTACCAGTTGGAGACCTTCCCTACTGACCTGTGTCCCTGTTCGGTGCAGGTCCCCGCGGTCCCATCGGGGTCCCGGGTCCCCCGGGGCTGCCCGGCACCGACGGCCCCGTTGGACCTCCCGGGAACCCAGGCTTCGGACCGGCGGGATCTCAGGGCTACCCAGGACCTCCGGGCAACCCTGGAGTGGCAGGTGACTAATTAATGTCCTACACGACACCCTGGAACTGAGAGATGGCGCGCCCGTCTAAGTCACGTGATCAGGTTCCCACCGGCAGAGGGGAGTCTCTTTCTGTCATTGCCCTTCAGAACTGTATGGAAGGTCGCGGGTTTCATCCCCGGCCGAGTCAAACCAAAGAGCTACATATTTGGTACCTATCGTTGTCCATTGAAATAGTGGGGTTATGAGAGCGCGAGGACGGGTTGGCGTAGAGTCAATACATGTGACTGAGTGGTATATTGCGCCATGGTGCGGTCAATATGGTATCCCAGTACAGGGTATGGTACCGCAGAGTACATGAGTGCACAGTCACAAGTCAAAATTGAACCTAAGATTTCCGTGTTCTAGATGTTGCTGCTGATTACTTATAGCAAGCATTGTCAAGTCTACAACAGGACCCACACACATTTGCACCCTGCATAATGTCCGATTGAGATGTGATTTATCCTTTTAGTACATTCTCCAAACGCAGAATCGTGTGTGTTACAAATTATATGAATACGTTCTCCTCATTGTTTATATATATATGGGTCACTCTCCTGAAAACTGGTCAGCATGGGATGGGATTTTAAAACATCAATAAAAACCTTCCAACTTAGTTTTTTCCTTATATTTGTCATATTCATGTTCAGATTTAATGAAAGAAATAAGGGAAATAAAATAAACTGTGTGCAACTTTGGTCCTTTTAGTTATGATGTGTTTTGTACCAAAAAAAACCATTTTACAGTCAGCCATTTGTAACATGACATATGGGATGTGGTTGAATCCTTATTAACATCTTGTATTGCATCGATATATCAAACAAAGCAGTTCCCAAATCAAAAAGGAAGTATGTATTAACATGTGTGCATGCTTAAATTAAAAAAAATATGTGATGTCTTCAGAAATAACATTACAAATTTCCATCACATGTGTAAGCGGTGGTGTCTGGATGCCACACAAATATTGTACACTAATTATTCAGTGAGTAAAGCATGGCTGGGAATTAATTTTTTTTATCAATATAAACACTACATATTTCTGTATATTATGCCCTGATTAATATGCTTCTAAGTATGATATTATTTAATTCTGATTAGATTTTTATTCAGCAGACTGTGTGGTGTCCTAAACATGTGTTATACGTGTGACTCACATATTATACTGCCATAAGAGATAGCTTAATCATGGACTACACCTTTATTTTTTATCTCATCAATTTATATTTTACATAGATGTAAAGGGGAGATTTCCAGCTTTCATTTGCAACCAAAAGATGTTTAAGAAAACTCAAATATTAGATTTTAACTCTCCATGTGACACTTCTGGCCAGTTTTCAGGAGAGTGACCCATATAGCAATAGGCATAATACTTTTTTTTAAATAGATATATGTGTAAATTCGGCTTTGGGAGGAGGAGACTATTATGATTTACTGAACAATATTGGTTTTAGGCACGAGTGAAGGCATAGCAGTTGCCGATATTAAAACGAGCTTGTCAGGTTTAATATCAAATTTGATATACACAAATAGAAAATAGAAATAAATTACAAGTTAAAGAGCTGGAATCTACACGTTAATAGGCTCTACACGTTAATATAATCTACACGTTAATAGGGTCATTACGTACAGTTATCTCTGGGTTCAAATAACCTAGCTGCTAGAGGTTGAACTAAAATAAATTAGTTAAACAAAGCTTACCTTTGGTATAGTTGAAAGGTAATTTGTTTTATTTAAGGCTATACTACTATAGCTGAGGCTAAGCAGAGGACATGGCCCCAGCTCCAACCCTTCTCGTAAAGCTATCCTGGGACAATTCCCCCAAGTTATATATCAACAATTTTAATAACAAGTGAAATTAGGTCATTAATTTGAATAGTTAGGAACAGATTAGGTAAAGGATTGACCAATAGCTAGACATAGCTTCATCTCCCTCCACTCTGTTTCTCATTCACCTGAGCCAAGGGTAAGTTCCGTTTAACTAATTTAAATATATTAATATGCCTGAGTCCTTTAGAATTAGTCAAATCCTGCAGGAGGGTTTCTTTGGTCTGTTTATTGTCTCATTCAAGTACACGATCAAATCCACGTGTAACAACACGTTTACAAACAACTGTAATGAATACGATGTATGACTCAACATCCCCGATGAATATCACCAACAACTACCTCTGCGCCGAAAATGAAGAACTATACTAAGGTGCATATTATAATTAAATATCAAATAAATCTACTGTCAGTTCTCGTAAGCTACCACAGCATTGCGGATTATCAGTGTGTTGAGTCGCGATTAGACTGAGTTCATTGAAGCGCTAACGACGCAATTTGCTCATTTGTCTCATTATTTTGTCCTCAATAGGGACACCAGGAGTGTCTGGCCGCCCCGGTGGGCCCGGCGATCCGGGGCGGCAAGGCAACCAAGGATCGCCCGGCATTCCCAACACGATGCCCGGCCCGGTTGGAGCAACAGGTGAGCAGCTCAGTAGGCGTGAGAATGGGGGTCACCTTGTCACTAGTGTCACTGTCAGGATCTGTAACTTGTAAGATCAGATGCCTGATTAACACCAGTTACCTCCACATTGGAGTCACCCTGCTGGGTCTCCCAACACCACCCCATGCAACTGATACCGCTGCAACTGATACAGCTGCAACTGATAGCACTGCAAATGACACAACTACAGATGACACCTCTGCAAATGATGCCACTGCAACTAACGTCATTGCAGCTGACGTCATTGCAACTGATGTCACTACAACTGGCGTGATTGCAACTGACTTCACTGCAACTGATAACACTGTAATTGACATCACTGTAACTGACATCAATGTAACTGAAATCAATGTAACTGACATCAATGTAACTGACACCACGCTAACTGACACCACTGTAACTGACATCAGTGTAACTGACACCAATGTCACTGACTCCATTGCAACTGATATCACTGTAACTGGCATCATTGTAACTGACACCTATGTAACTGACATCACTGTAACTGGCACTAATGTAACTAACATCGATGTAACTGACACCACTGTAACTGATGTCACTGTAATTGACATCACTGTAACTGACATTTATGTAACTGACACCACTGTAACTGACACCACTGTAACTGACACCACTGTAACCGATATCACTACCACGGACATCACTATCATTGATGCACCACAAACTGACATCACTGCAACTGACATTCTTAACACTGATGCATCTGTAACACCCCTGAAAATAGTGATATAGCAAATGACACCATTAAAACTAACACCTAGAAACTGACACTAGTTATTAAGAATCCAGCATGACAATGTCAACTTTTAATCTGTGTACGATTCTTCATTCCACTATGTTTTCTATGACACGCACTCATGCTACAATCGGCAATAAGCATATTGCTGCCTTGCTTAAGTAGTCAAGACTAATTATTGTTGATAGCAATTCCGCCATCCCTAGGTTTGTTTTCAGTGTGTTAAGCCTGGTACACACCTCTCGTATACGAATCACGCGCTAAAACTGACTGTCCGACGGGACCCGTCACAACCCGACCTGTCCCGTTTCCCGACTAAGTTTTAGTCGGTTTCAGTCTTTAGATGTGTGACCTCCTAACACACCAGAGCCTTGCGATTGGCGACTTACTGCCCGATTCATTTTTCGAATCTTATAAAGCCCCATACACACCTCCCGTATAAAACCTAAAACTGAGTTTTATACGCGAATCGGAAGCCTCAGGTGTGTTAGGGGGTCACACACCTAAAGACTGAAACTGACTAAAACTCAAACTTAGTTGCAAAACAGGCAGTTTTAGGTTTTATATGGGAGGTGTGTACCGGGCATTACTCTCGCAGTCCTGTGCCTTTGACAGGGCTACTGAACACCCCATTAGAAAAGGTGTCGGGAATCTGGGTCATGGACATAACCACATCAATTTGCAATCTAAGCTACTAAATGTATATTCCAAAAACTTGCCTATCATAGTCAAATTGAGTGCTTTCTATAGCTGCCATCTTGGTTGGTCTTTTTTTTGCATTCTCTTACCAATTTCTCAACTCTACACCAATGTAGATAAAAAGAGTGCATTGAAACAACTACCTCCACAGTTAATTCCTACATGAATCAGTTTTTTTTTGTTTTTTTTTATTGAGGCTGTATTTATACTGTCCATAGCATATAAGCCCAAGTACCCAGGCTTGTTTTCAATGCTGGCCAGTTGTAGTGTTGGTGTTATCTTACCACACAGTAGCTGCTGATAAGTAATTTGATTACCTGCATTTCAATAGCAGATAGATAGTTGGTTGGTATGGTTAGTAGCCTATGTTAATTTTTTTAAATTTTATTGGCATATATGTATTTTATTTTGTTCTGCTCTTATTACTAGACTAGCCTACTCGTATTTACATATCATAGGCTTGTACATAGCTGTGTGGTGTGTTATCTGGCTACTTTTGACATGGTTACCTTCCATTGGGCGTTCCGATGGGGTGGTGCGGGGTGGTGCTCTGATTTAGGCATAGTTGTCGTTCACTGCTACTCTGGGTACAGTAGCGGGTGAATCTTTCATCTGGTTCTGAGTATTGGACGTGGGTGTGTGTATCTGCAGGTCAGCCTGGCTCGCCGGGACGCATGGGCGGCCCAGGACAGGACGGCGCCCCCGGGAGGCCCGGGCAGCCCGGCTTGTTGGGCGTCCGCGGAAGCACTGGAGGTCCCGGAAGACCTGGAGTGCCTGGAAATCTTGGTCAGCCTGGAGCGACCGGCTTCGCTGGAGGAGAAGGGCCACCTGGTGAGTAACGCACGCAACATGGCAGCTGGTGACCCGGCACCATTAACCCCTCCCGTTATTTCCATATCACTATACCCCCTACCCCCATAGGCTCCTACCCCCAACCCCCATAACCCCATAAACTATACCCTTATACCACCCCATATCACCCCGCACTACCCCATATCACCCCACACCACCCCATATCACCCCACACCACCCTTATACCACCCCACACCACCCCTGGGTCACCCCACACCACTGCTATACCACCTATATACCACCCCATATCACCCCATATCACCGCATATCACCCCACACCACCATATATCACCCCACACCACCCTTATGCCATCCCACACTACCCCTAGACCACCCCATACTACCCCACACCACTCCTATACCACTCCTATTCCATCCCACATTACCCCCCACACACACATAGCACCCCATAACATCCCATAACACTTATATCACCCCATATCACCCCATATCACCCCATACCACCCTATAGTACTCCATACCACCGCATGCCACCCCGTACCGGCCAATTCCACCCCATACCACCCCATGCCACACCCTAACCCCTACCCCATAGACCCATAACCCTATACCACCCCATGCCCCCGCATACCGTATTCCCCATACCCGCTACACTATTGTTTGGGTTTAAGTCCTGGCAACATTTATGGGCCAAGGATACCGACTTGTAACAGGGCGCACTCTTGGCGACTTTATACTAATTATAGTGCTGCCCCACTGGGAGACCAGGCCGTCGGCACCATGACCCGATACCCCACTCAGTCACGTGATCCTAGTACTGACCTAACCAGTCCTTGCCCTATTCTAGTAATGGCGAGCCATATGCTATGTGGCGACAAGTATCAATTTTGTATGTCATTGGTTTGACTCGGCCTGGAATTGAAATCCCGACCTTCCACACGGGACGCCTGCGCTCTACCAATTGGGTCACTGCGTCCGGTGCGATTATCGCACACTTGTTAAATTGAGACTGGGTGTTTTCAGTAGAACATAGGTTCATAGTAGATGGTGCAATGTACGTGTTGAATAAAAGCCAAAGTGATGAATGCGCCCACATCATACATGGATGCCTGACATGGATGCCTGACACGGATGCCTGACATGGATGCCTGACATGGATGCCTGACATGGATGTCTGGCATGGATGCCTGACATGGATGCCTGACATGGATGCCTGACATGGATGCCTGACATGGATGGCTGACATGGATGCCTGACATGGATGCCTGACATGGATGCCTGACATGGATGCCGTGGTGTGTGGTGTGGGTGTGTGGTGTGTGTTGTGGTGTGTGGTGTGTGTGGGTGTGGGTTGTGGGGTGTGTGTGGGTGTTGGTGGTGTGTGGGTGTGGGTGGTGTTGGGTGGGTGTGGTGTTTGTGTTGTTGGGTGTTTGGTGTGTGTTGGTGGTGTGGTTTTGGGTGTGTGGTGTGTGGGTGTGGTGTGTGTGGTGTGTGCGCGCAACCACTACTCATCATACTCTAGTTATCTAGTTTAGCTGCATAGTCCGATGAAGCCATCAACATTATTTTTAACATATCTAGATTTGATCCTACATATCCAACTTAACTGAATGCATGTATTTATTGCTGCTAAGCATTTGCTGCATAGAAGGGGACACTAAGTGTTCTCTGTGGCGGAGTGGTTAGAGTGTCTGACTTTTTTCTAGGTCGGACTCCTAATCTGAAGGTCAGTGGTTGGATTCCCCGTGCCCCCAGCTCTGCCAATTTGGATTTCCACTGCTGTGTATAACTTACAGCGTCATCAAAGGCCGGTTGCTGTCATACCATGTCTGTGTGGTGTGGGAGGTTAAAAATCCCTTGGGTCGGTAAAAGTGTAGGGTCGGGCTTTCTATCGACAAACTGTCTAATGGTGAAAACAAGCCTATTCAGGCTTATCCATGATAGGCGGTATAAATCTTCAACAAAAAAAGCCATTTAAATAGAACCTGTCTCTTCTGAAGTATATCATGTCAGAATGTTGACATGCATGCCAAATAAAATTTGGCATGTTTTATTCTTCTTCTTCTTTTCGTTTGCCTTATATGGCTGTGTATGCATGGTACCATGGTTTGTTAGGGTGCGCCTTGCGGCCTGCTACCTCCGACTGCAGCACTCAAGGTTTTCTGTTAGGGTCTACCTTGGGAGCACAAGGGGCTTGAGCTTATAACGCGGCTCTTGCTCGCATGATGTACCTGTCATGGGACACATGAGGTATTTCAATGAGGACACCAGTGCCAACCAGTTTCCCACTCCTCGTCCCATTAGGATCATCGCCAGTTGGTCCGGGGCTGTTTATTCGACTGGGCAAGCCCACCTTATTTCACAGCTAACCATATTTAAAGGCCATGTCGCTATCCGCCACCTGCAACCCGCTGGGTTGGGGATGGTCGCCGCGGGGATGATCGCCCCATATCCCAGACACCAGGGCATGTTTTCATTTCAAATATTTCCAAAGTCAGCGATATAAAGCAGGTTACTTCAAACTAAAGTAAGGTATCTATCAACCTAATATATTTTATCTTTTTAAAAATGACAAACTCAAAACCATCGGAATATATGCAACTTTAAACTGCATGAGCTGCAATATACACTCGGCATGCGTGAGCGCTGCCACGAGTCCGCGTCAGCCCTGATATGACCTTAGAGGTGGCTAGGACATTAACCTCAACAAATGCACAAAACCTGATGTGGTCATCTATGTATAAATGTGAGAACTGCGAACTGAATAAGCCATTAAACGAGCCTTGACTTTGGTACCGCTGAACGCCGCCAGGGACTGCTTGTGAGACGCTGGTGTGGGCGGGCGGCGGGGGACGGGGGCGGGGGCGGGGGGGAGGGGCAGCAGCTCAGGTACTGCAGTTAACGGCGACCACCCTCCCCACCCCCGCCACTCGACCCATTGTGACAAACCCAAAGCCTGGGAACCGACAGTCACAGGGAAGAGCACTTGACGTGCACCGAATAGTATCGAGTTACAATCACATAACTTAGTAACCAGAGGCTGGAGGTGAGTCACAGCTGCCGCTCAAGGCCCTGTTAGTGTTAGGTAAAGGGTGGGGGTCGTGACCTCGAATATGGTCATCTTCACCCCCACACATCCACACACACACACCCATACATCCGCACCTACCCGCACATCCACACCTACCTATGCATACCCACCCCACACCCCGAAACCCATATACACACATACCAGGGGCGTAGCTAGACCTTTAACGATGTGTACTCCTAATTTCGGCAGGGGGTTTAGGGGGCCGCTTACGGCGTCACACCCTTCCGAATATGAAATCATATCTAAGTAACCCCCCCCCCCTCTCTCTCTCTCTCTCTTTATTATTTTTTAATTATTTGTTGTTGACAAAACGATGTGGACGTTTTGGCGTATGCGCGTACGCCTAGCTACGCCCCTGCATACATACATACCCGTCCATTGACATATGAACACACATGAGCACACACTCCTCAGATCCACCTACACATATACACACCTCACACCCACACACATGGACACCCAGCCACACATCCACCCCATACCCATATCCACACACCCTACACACATAACTACCCACACACACCACACAAACCACACATCACATCCCACACACACTCCTCACCACACACACATCCATCACCCACACACACCCATACACACACGCGCCCACACACGCATATGCCCACACATACACTCACACCCACCCACATACCCGCATGCATACCCACGCACCCGTACACCCTCATGCCGCACACACCCCTCACATACCCCTCACACAACCCTTATCCACACACACCTCATCCACACACCCCTATCCTGGCACTGGACATAAAAGTTGCATAGTCCGATGGTTTTGAGTTTCTGACATTTTCTAGGATAACTACATTAGGTTGATCATTATAATATACCTCAATTTAGCTTGAAGTAACTTTTATTTTAAATGGCTAAGTTTTGAGAAATTTGAAGTGCAACCATCCTAAATTAATTTTGGCAAGCATGTCAACACTCTGAGGCCATAGCTTTCTATGGCAACAGGTTGCGCGCAGTTGCCTCAGTATTCCCTTCTATATGCAGACACATGTTTAATAAGTACAGTCATATCCAAGTTAGGTATGTTGAATCAAATTTAGATAATTGCTTTGGTTTTGAAAATGTCATGTTTTCATCGGATTATGCAGCTTTAATTAATAGGATAAGACAAGAACTGGTTAGCACAGTATTAAGATAATGTGAATGTGTGGATTATCGGGTCATGGTGCTGGTGATATCCCAGTGGGGCAGCAGCATGCAGTTCCAATGAGTCTCCAGTGTCACAAGTCAGTACCCATCCTGATAGGACCATATAAGGTAGGGCTACGTAATAAGAGAGAGACAGACGAGAGGTGGGTCGGTCACTTTTATTGTGTGACATGGGGAGCATAATAAACAGGCTTACCAGTAAAGTTTGAAATCGAGTAGCGAACTGACTTAGGCTTGCCCGTTCCCGGCGTTGCCGAGGCAACCGGGGCAAATCGAGGCAAGTCAGCGATTGGACATAATAACTTAGAGACTAAATGGTAGAATAATAATAGTAATAATAATAATAAGGAATATATACTCCGCCTACTTATATACGCATGTAATAAGAAAGAGACAGACGAGAGGTGGGTCGGTCACTTTTATTGTGCGACATGGCGAGCATAATAAACAGGCCAAAGGGGGCCAATGAGTCTCCACTGTCACAAGTCAGTACCCATCCTGCTATGACCATATATATTGCTAGGACATAAAACCCCAACCAACAAACAACCATGGCGGTCTATACACGGCCCTGCATAATTAGCGCTCTGTCAGCCGAAGCCTGTTCACACATGCCTTATCAATATGTGTCAGCCTTCCCTGCCCTACGTCATTCTCCCAGCCGAGGTTTCGCTGCGCTTGTGGGGGGGGGGGGGGGGTGGGGGGTTTTTTTTTTTGTGGTGGGGTTGGGTGGGTGTGGGGGTTGGGGTGGTTGGGGGGGTGGGGTTGGGTGGGTGGGTGGTGTGGGGGTTTGTTTGTTGTTGTTGTTGAAAGCTACATAGTCCGATTAAGGTATTAACATTTCGAAACCAAAATATGTATCTAGATTTAATTCAACATATCCAACTTAGATACCGCCGTACTTATTACAGATGCATAGTCCGATAAAAGCATCAAATTTAAAATTAAAAAAACACTTAGCTACATTTGAACCGACACAACTAACTCAGATACTGCTGCACTTATTTGGTATTTGGTTTTGGATTTTTTTTCTTGAAGATGTATACTGCCTATCGTGGATAAGTCTGAATAGACTTGTCTTCACCATTAGACAGTTTGTCGATAGAAAGCCTCAGCTTACACTTTTACCGACCCAAGGGATTTTTTACCTCCCACACCACATATATATGGGATGAGAGCAACTGGCCTTTGATGACACTGTAAGTTATACGCTGCGGTGGAAATCCAAATTGGCACAGGAGGGGGCATGGGTATCGAACCACCGAAAAAAGTCAGACACTCTAACCACTCCGCCACAGAGAACGCTATAGAAGGGCATATTAAGTGAATTTAATAGGATATCTTAGTGCTGAAGCCAATGGAGGTCAATGTTTTGACAAGCATGCCAAAATTAATTAGGCTTTTTGTCAACTTTAAATAATTCTAAAATAACCCATTTAAAATCAAATTTACTTCAAAGGTCGAGTATAAAGATTAACCTAACACTATATAAATAGCAGAAACTCAAAAGCCTCGGAATATCCAACGTTAAAAGCCACAGTTTAACCAAAGAATCCTCCAGCCTTGAGGAGACTTTGATGTTTGTTGGAGTTTTATGTCCTAGCAACATCGAAGGGCATGTCAGAACGGGTACCGACTTGTGACAGTGTGTACTTACGGTGACTTTATGGCCATGTCCCACTGGCCAGGCCACTTGCATCATGACCTAATATTCCACTCAGTCACATTATCCTGATACTGAGAGAACCAGTCCTTTCCCTATCCTATTAAAGCCAAACGCTAGGTGATGTATTAACAAGTATCAATTTTCTGAGTCACTGGTTTGACTCGGTCAAGGTTTGACCCCACAGGAAACCATCCAGTGCTCTTCCCGATGTTGCCATCCCATCCAGTGATTAGATCTTGAACAAGTAAATGTGTAAGTTCAGTATATACAAAGACACTATAATACTAAGACGGCTCACTCCCTATCTCTCCAATGGTAATGTAAATTTTGCAGTGCCACCTTGTGGTGGGTTTGATCAGCCCAGCTGCTGGTTGGTGTTTCACATGTAAACACATACAATTATATTATACATGAGATAGGTAAGAATGAATACACATCAATATGAAATTGCTATGAACAAATCCACATCACCATCAGCATCATCATCAGCATCGCCATCATCACACATCTTTCACATTCATATTATACATTTATACATATAATATAGCACGTGTTTAACCAAGAGAACAGCCAGCGCACCATGTGGTGGGTTTGATCATTTTGATTACACAGTACAGGCTGAGTGAGCCTTCTTAGTATTATATGGTCTTTGGTATATATAAACAATGACTAGCCGTGTTCGTGGTAGCTGGGTATGTCTACCTGTGAATTTGTAAAGTTGACTCTGTCAGGGTAGGCCCCTTTAACTAAAGACACTGATGCATCCTACAAATACCCAGCTTGCTGGCAAGTGACCCGTCTTTCTTACTGAGGGATCTTATGTCTTCTTATATCATCTGTCACCTTGTCGAGCTTCGCACTAGCCGTGGCTAAAATACCTACCTTAAATTACTTCTGAACATGACAGATTCAATTAGAGAGAAAAAAACGAATCGAGGTTAATCGGGGGAATCCTGAAGAAAGGAAAACCATTTCATCATGGGGCGGGGGGGGGGGGAGACTTAGTTGATACTCCTAAAGGATGTGTGCTAGTTTATGGCAGCATGTGTTTAAGCTGTGTATATTTCATGTTGACAGCTGACAGTGTTGGGCTGGGCTGGTATGTAGGGTACTGGGTATATAATGTGTGAAATTCTCGGTGTGCAGGTTTTATTTCGTGTATAACAGGGTGGTCCCCCACCCACCCATACCCCCTACCACCACCACCCACCCACCCACCCACCCCCATCCCCCACCCCCACCCACCCATACCCCCGACCGCCACTCCCACCCACCCCACCCACCACCACCACCCTCACCCACCCAGCCTGGTCCCCCAGGTGAAATGTCGGTGAGTGTGACAAGAGGGTGAAGTGTCTGACGGGTTCCCTATCCTTCATAGGCTTGCAATCTATTGATCTCTGTAATAAACAATTATTGCCCGAGATGCCGCTCGAGGCACCAGGGCCTCCTGTGAGAAGTATTAACCGAGTCAAAGGTGGAGTCGATACATATTGCAGCTGGTCGAGACCTAATATGCGCTTGGTGATTGATTGCGTCATTTAACACACCGAAACTAATTTTGTATATGTTTTGAGAAATGGACACACGAAAATAGATAAACGAAGCCATGGAAAGTAGGAGATGAATCCTGGCTTGACAACTTGAATCTGTTCTTAAGATTCATATACTTAAAGTTGGCTTTTTTTCTGCTAAATGAAATTTTATGCATCCTCCAACATTGTTAACCATGTTGTAAATATGCCATATGTAGTTGTATTGTTCGACGCTTTGAAATGGCTCCTGCAAGTGAGGATACTCTATCAAATCTATTTTAAAGAATTGATTATTTATATCAAAGTAATGGCAGTTTTGATATCAGTTTGATCACATATATAAGGTTATCAGGTACGGGCATGTATGTATACCAGTTATATTAGCAAAATCATATTTATATGCCGACATACCCCTATAGGGCAACATTATAAAACCGCCCTGAGTGCGCACTGTTGCAGTACGGTACTCTTCTTGAAATAAACTCTCTGTGGCTGAGTGGTTAGAGTGTCTGACTTTTTTCTAGGTCAGACTCCTAATCTGAGGGTTGGCGGTTCGATTCCCCGTGCCCCCAGCTCTGCCAATTTGGATTTCCACCGCTGTGTATAACTTACAGCGTCATCAAAGGACGGTTGCTCTCATACCATGTCTATGTGGTGTGGGAGGTTAAAAATCCCTTGGGTCGGTAAAAGTGTAGGCTCAGGCTTTCTATCGACCAGCAGTGGAATGAGGAAGACCAGTCGTCTATGACTGAAATTTCCCCTGTTTAAACAACTAATGGACACAAAAAAAAGTACAAAAAAAACAACAACAAAACATTCGTTGTTGCTAGGAGGTAAAACCCCAATAGGCCACGCTAACGCTCGTTGTAGCGTGACCTGGAGACACTTCCGGTGTCTACGGAAGCCATCAGTCACAACTTCTGTGCGCAGCCCAGGTCTCGTGGAATAGGTTCTCCACGGGAGTTGTCGCCTACAACCTCGTGTACACTCGTCCTGTGTAGGTTAATCACCACTCAGCCACCACTAGCACCGGGGAGTCAGTGCCAGGTTTCGGGTTCTGTTTGCTGGGGTTTTACATCCTGGCGACAACTAAGATCATATCGACTTTTCTTTAGTTTGAAGTTGATGCAAGTTTGGGTAAATGTAGGGTGTTGATGTGTAAATTTTCACATTATTAATATAGACCTACCGCAATATCAGACAGTATACTTTTGATAAAAGTTGTGGAATAGATTAAATGCATGTAGTATTTCCAACATAGTTATCACACAGAGGAAATAATAACTAGTTGACGTGCTACCAAATAAAGAACGAATTAATTATCACCAGCATAATTTTGAAACCAAATATGTGGTGCCCACTTTCAGAGAACGACCCAAATCATCGATATTTAAAGTATACTGTTAATGCTTTGGGTTATTTTCATTAAGTCATTGAGGTACAATCACAAATTATTCGGAAATATGAATTTTTGTATGTTTTACTTTAATATGTAATACTTTTGGTTGAAAAAAACATACCGAGACACACACCCACACCCGCACACACACTCACACCCGCACCCACCCCCACACTCACCCCCACACCCACACCCACACCCACACCCACACCCGCACCCATACAACCACATCCAGACCCACACCCACACAACCACATCCAGACCCACACCCACACCCACACTCACACCCGCACCCACAACTGCACCCACACCCACACCCACAACCACACCCGCACACCCACAACCACATCCACACCCACATGTACAACCACACAGGAACCCACACCCGCACCAACACCCACACCCACACCCACACGCGCACCACACCACAGAAACACAAACACCCTATACCTGCACCTCCACCTGCATCAGCACCCACACCCACACCCGCACCCGCACCCGCACCCGCACCCGCACCCGCACCCGCACCCGCACCCGCACCCGCACTCACACCCGCACCAAAACCTAAACCACACCCATTCCCACACCCACACCCACACCCACAACAACCACACCCACACCCACACCCACACCCACACACCCACACGCACAATCGCATCCGCTTTAACATCCACGCCCACACCCCCACCCACCCTGCACCTACACCCACATGTACACCCATACCCGCACCCACACCTACACCCACGCACATCCATACTCATTACCACACCCACACCCACCCTGCACCTACACGCACACACACCCATACCCATACCCACACACACATCAACGCACACCCATACCCACGCCCACACCTACACCCTCCCACCCACATACCCACACACACACACCTCTAGATTACAACAATCTTACCACATTTTCGTGCAAATTTCAATGTAACCAAATATATATATATATATATGATTACCACATTTATTTACATGAAGCAAATCTGGCAGACCCAACCTTTTAGCCATGATTATGGCTGTTGTTGCAGACCCTGCATTAAGCTATCACCAATCAATTAATCATTCTAATATTGATAATAACAATAATTGTTAATTCTTCTAGGTGCACCAGGAGACGCAGGCTCGATTGGTCTGGACGGACCAACAGGTCCTCAGGGGCGAGTTGGTGAAATGGGGCCAGGGGGAAACCCAGGGTCACCGGGAGCACCCGGGCCAGAGGGAGCGCCAGGACTGTCGGGGATCCAAGGTGAGCTGGGCCCGTATGCAGGAGTCAGTGTTAGCGGGTTTTGGTGTTAGAGCCTGTTACCGTTTAGCTATGACCGAAGTCGGGAATTGTGTCAAGTCGTATGCAGGAGCCTGTAACACTTTCATTTTAGCTAAACGTGAAATTATTTATAGATTTGGGAAATCCCTCTGCGTTTGTAGCCAGATATTAGGCTCAAATCTACTGAATGCGATCATATTTAACAGAATTACATACGCAATAAGTGAAATTTGACCAATTTAACCCTAAATCCGAAGCATTATTAAGGTTACCGCCGTATTGGCGGCGATATTAATAGTTATATTTTCGAATCGACGAGCGTAAAGTAAACAAATCGCCGCCGCCGCCAGTATGGAACGCAGCGGCGGCGGCGATTTGTTTACATTACGTTCGTCGATTCGAAAATATAACTAGTAATATCGCCGCCAATGCGGCGGTAGCCTTAAGGAAGGTTCGAATTTAGGGTTAATTTGAATAAATTTCACTTATTGCGTATCTAATTCTGTTAAATATGGTCGCATTGAATAGATTTGGGCCTAATAAATTTGCTAAACCTGATATTTTTTAGGGTTAAGGTAACACCGGTTAAGCCTTTGGTGTTAGGCCTAACACTGACTCGTGCATACCATTTTTTCGCCACTAACCCGGAATTCCCGACAAACACCGTTTTGCCTCGCTAACACTGACTCCTGCATACGGCCCCTGAACTAGCTGTACACCTGAGTGTGGTGACGTCACAGGGCCTCGAGTCGAACGTCAGCTTGGAAGAATTTTTAAAGCTGCATAGTCTGATGAAGACATCAAATTGTCAAAACCAAAACAATTATCTACATTTGATTCTACACATCAAACTTAGATATGGTGCATGTATTACACACTTATCACCAGATCGAAAGGAATATTTATTAAGACAATTTAATAGAATCTGTTATTGCAGAAGGCTATATTGTCAGAATTTCGGCATACTTGCCAAAATTAATTTAGCCTGTTTGCATTTAAATATATCAAAAGTTAGACATTTAAAATAAAAGTTACTTCAAAGTAATGTAGAATAGATAATACTGATTAACCTGATATATTTATCTCAGAAAATGACAGAACTTCAAAAGCATCGAACTATGCAACTTTATTCTTTAGTGAAATCAAGTGGATAATTAATAAGTGAATGAAACAGAACTCATTCTTGAATGAGTAAATTGAGTATGTGTGGATAGAATCCTAGTCGACTTACCAAATCAATACTTGTTATGGCCCTGTCACATTATGGCGTATGGCGGTGGCATATATAAAACGTACCGCAAAAATTAGAAAAACGTTGAGGGATGACGTATGGTGACCTTTGTGCACTGATATTTCCTTTGGAGCGTATGCGTAATGTATGCGTAACGTGTGCGTAACGTACCCCTAGCGTATGACGGCGTATGAGAAGCGTAACCCGACATATGCACGGCGTAATTTGATGTGGTTTGACAGTTATGAGTGGCAGGTTGAGCGTATGCATAACATATGAGCGACTTATGCCTAGCGTATGAGCGTATGACTAGCATATGAGTAGCGTATGAGTAGCGTATGAGTAACGTATGACGACGTATGAGTAGCATATGAAAAGCACCTGGACATCCATCCTGTCTGAGCAGCAGAGCCGGACTGACAGAAGAAGCCTTGTGGCGCCTTTATATAGTGAGACCATATACCGGGCATACGCTGCACATATGCTTTGTATATGCTGAGAATACGCTAGGAGTACGCTCAAATATGTTGCACGTAGGCTAGGCGTATGCTACATATGCTATAGATATGCCGAAGGCGCAGTTTCAGCATACGCCTAAATAATGCCGGCGTACCCCTAACCTATGCATAACTTATGCCGATATATGCATAGTGTATGCATAGCGTATGAGCAGTGTATGAGCCTTACGCCGCCATACGCTGACAATTTTGAGCATGCACAACAATTTTCAGACGGACGGTGTAAGACGGCATATGACGGGATAAGCCGGGCGTATACGGCATATGCATAGAGTATGCATAGCATATACATAGCGTATGCATAGCATATGCATAGCATATGATGGCCTATGATGGCATATGTGACGCAAACCGTTATGCCGGCATACGCTTACGCCATACGCCATAGTGTGACAGCCCCATTACTAACTAGCCGGGCATTCGGCATTACTAGGATATGGCAAGGACTGGTTAGCTCAGTATCAGGACAATGGGACTAAGGAGAAAATTGGGTCATTGTGCTGGCAGCCTGGTCTACCAATGGGGCAGCACTATAAAGTCGCCATGAGTGCGCATTGATACAATTTGGTACCGGTCCTGATATTACCATAGACGTTGCCAGGATGTAAAACTCCAACAAACAAAATCGCCGCCTACCTGTTCACCCAGCTCAACAGGCCTATGATTGCGCATCAGGGACGTATGTAGGGGGGTTCTTGGTTGCCCCTCCACCCCCGCCCCCATCCCCACCCCCACACTCTCTAAAATAACATGTTAACGCCGAAATAAAACGAGTGAAATGTGTATCGAAATGTCACCAAAACGCACCATTTGGATGCAATAAAAGTAACAGTTGGGGTGCGGTTTTTTTTAGGGGGAGGGGTGGGGCCTGCCCCCCCCCCCCCGTTTGCAAGCATGCTGCTGCTCACATGGTCGCGCTAGCATGACTTTGCTCACAGCCTCATCCAGAAAGGAAACCGCCTAACTCAATTCTGGCTACTTCACTGCGTGTGAGCTACAAACTACCAGAAGGTGGCGCCACCGATTGTTTGCACAGAGTCGGCATCCCTCCTTCTGCTAACATTGCTAATATCTTATTCTACAGGCTCAACGGGGTTCCGCGGCCAGCCTGGTTCACCCGGACAGATAGGGCAGAGCGGGAACCCCGGCCAACCAGGGAACCCTGGGATCCAAGGAGCATCAGGGTCACAAGGTATGTATAGACCCCTTTCAATTCACTTGCTATCCGGACCGCACTTCGTCCACACCTCTCTCTATCTCTTCTCTGCTGGCCTTGCTCCTCCGTGATATGTCTGTAAAGAGTTCCAGGAGGGGGAGCCCGCCGACATTTCACTTTCTGCTCTTACTCTGTACATGTCTTTGGCTCGCTGGCTGGTTACCATAGAGCAAATAGACAATGTCCTTTGACTCAACTCTCCTCATTTCTCTTTCCTATACTCTACCCTTTTTTTCTCTCCCAGTCTTACCTCTCCCCCTGATCAAGGGAGTTGTTTGCTTGGGTGGGGCCCTTTACCTTATTGTTTCTCTCACTTTGTTCTTGTTGCTGGAACCGCTAGACCCACCTTTACCCATCCCTTCCTCCTAAACCCTTGTTGATGTCGACTGGATATGAGTGCTGTGCTACCGCCAGACAGGATTGATTCGGGGCCGCCCAAACGATTTGTGGTTTAATTGTTGTAAAGACATCCGCAGCTTCTACAACCGTCCCACCAGAAGATTAATTTTCAACCAAAGATTGGACCGATTTATCGGTGCCTCTCTATATTGCTGCAGTTCTGCAGCTGGTAACTGTCGTATGGTTACAAATCCCAAGAAGTCAGTCATTCCCTTTCACTGTTTATAAACACCATGTATGCATGCACAGCTTTGCTGCAGAACGAAGGCACACTGTCATTGAGTTTCCCGATACGCACAGTGCAAAATGTCAATTTTATTCAAAATTAATAGAAATGCAGAACCCTAACCATATAGATTTAATCAAATCTGTTCATTGAATATGTTTTCTGTTTGTCTGCCAATCACTTTGTTTCTAGGTGGTGTGGTTTTAGAGATATTTCACCTTTTCTCTATGAAGATTGCTCATAGCCATTGAGTTTGCAGTGTGATGGTGTGTCGTCCTGCAGCCAAGCAGCGCACGCACTGACCTAAATACCTATGCTGACATCATATGAAATAGGCCTATACAATGAGCACGTGATGTCATCAGCTACTTCCGGTCTGCATACCCTAGCATACAGCCTCTATCTGAACTTGGCCGCATGCAAGCTGCATTTGAAGGCTTTATGCGCAAAAACCGGCAAATCCATTCTGTCAAATGGAAGTAATTTTATTGGCTAGTCCAGTATATGGGGGATGTTGCAGATACTGCGAAACAAATGGAGAGGTGGCGATCCCTGGTGTCAAATTGGGAAACTACTCGTCAACAGCAAATCAGCTGCAGTTCACGAATTGCTATTACAGTTATGTATTTCGATACAAGCATAAACTTTTCAAAGAAGAACACATACCTAGATTTGAACTGACATATCTAAATTGGATACTGTTGCAGTTATTAAGCAGTTGGTCCTGTATAGAAGTGAATATAATAGGATATGTTACCGCTGAAGCCTATTGAGGTCACAGTTTTGGCAAGCATACCAATATTAATTTGGAATGTTAGCACTTTAAATATATGTAAAGGTAATCGGTTTAAAGCGAAATTACTTCGAAATTAAAGTAAAGTACATTATAACAATTTCAGAAAATGACAGAAACGCAAAACAACCAAATTATGCACTTTTAACCGTACAAAATACAACATGATATCGTATACCACATTATATCTACTAATTGATTCCACCACCTGAATTAGTGGATGCTAAGTTAATGAGTATTAAATAAATGGTTTCAATAGTATGGTAGTAAATAACTTGAATGTTGTGCTCATTCACAGGCCTGAACGGTCTAACTGGACCCGTCGGGGCGCCTGGAGCCTTAGGAGTGCCCGGACAGGGGGGATTCCCGGGGGGGATCGGCAGAGCTGGACGGCCGGGCCCACCTGGAATTCCAGGCAGCTCTTCAGTACAGGGAGAAAGAGGTGAGGAAAGGCATTTGGTGCTTCTATACAGTGCAGTGATGCAATGACCCAATTAACCCCATTAGGATCAGCCACAATGTGGTGCCCCAATTATCCGCATTAGGATCAGCCACAACGTGGTGCCCCAATAAGCCCCATTAGGATCAGCCACAACGTGTTGCCCCAATTAACCCCATTAGGATCAGCCACAACGTGGGGCCCCAATTAACCCCATTAGGATCAGCCACAACGTGGTGCCCCAATAAGCCCCATTAGGATCAGTCACAACGTGGTGCCCCAATAAGCCCCCTTAGGATCAGCCACAATGTGGTGCCCCAATTAACCCCATTAGGATCAGCCACAACGTGGTGCCCCAATTACCCGCATTAGGATCAGCCATAACGTGGTGCCCCAATTAACCCCATTAGGATCAGCCACAACGTGGTGCCCCAATAAGCCCCATTAGGATCAGCCACAATGTGGTGCCACAATAAGCCCCTTAGGATCAGCCACAATGTGGTGCCCCAATAAGCCCCATTAGGATCAGCCACAACGTGGTGCCCCAAGTAACCCCATTAGGATCAATCACAATGTGGTGCCCCAATTACCCGCATTAGAATCAGCCACAACATGGTGCCCCAATAAGCCCCATTAGGATCAGTCACTATGTGGTGCCCCAATAAGCCCCATTAGGATCAGCGACAATGTGGTGCCCCAATTAACCCCCTTAGGATCAGCCACAACGTGGTGCCCCAATAAGCCCCATTAGGATCAGCCACAACGTGGTGCCCCAATTAACCCCATTAGGATCAATCACAATGTGGTGCCCCAATTACCCGCATTAGGATCAGCCACAACATGGTGCCCCAATTAACCCCATTAGGATCAGTCACAATGTGGTGCCCTAATAAGCCCCATTAGGATCAGCCACAACGTGGTGCCCCAATTAACCCCATTAGGATCAATCACAATGTGGTGCCCCAATTACTCGCATTAGGATCAGGCACAAGGTGGTGCCCCAATTAACCCCATTAGGATCAGTTACAATGTGGTACCCCAATAAGCCCCATTAGGATCAGCCAGAACGTGGTGCCCCAATTAACCCCATTAGGATCAATCACAATGTGGTGCCCCAATTACTCGCATTAGGATCAGCCACAACGTGGTGCCCCAATTAACCCCATTAGGATCAGTTACAATGTGGTGCCCCAATAAGCCCCATTAGGATCAGCCACAACGTGGTGCCCCAATTATCCCCCTTAGGATCAGCCACAATGTGGTGCCCCAATTAACCCCATTAGGATCAGTCAAAATGTGGTGCCCCAATTAACCCCATTAGGATCAGTCACAACATGGTGCCCCAATTAACCCCATTAGGATCAGTCACAACATGGTACCCCAATTAACCCCATTAGGATCAGCCACAACGTGGTGCCCCAATTAACCCCATTAGGATCAGTCACAATGTGGTGCCCCAATTAACCCCATTAGGATCAGTCACAACGTGGTGCCCCAATTAACCCCATTAGGATCAGCCACAACGTGGTGCCCCAATTAACCGCATTAGGATCAGCCACAACGTGGTGCCCCAATTAACCCCATTAGGATCAGCCACAACGTGGTGCCCCAATTAACCCCCTTAGGATCAGCCACAACGTGGTGCCCCAATTAACCACATTAGGATCAGCCACAACGTGGTGCCCCAATTAACCCCATTAGGATCAGTCACAACATGGTGCCCCAATAAGCCCCATTAGGATCAGTCACAACATGGTGCCCCAATAAACCCCATTAGGATCAGTCACAATGTGGTGCCCCAATTAACCCCATTAGGATCAGCCACAACGTGGTGCCCCAATAAGCCCCATTAGGATCAGTCACAATGTGGTGCCCCAATTACCCGCATTATGATCAGCCACAATGTGGTGCCCCAATAAGCCCCATTAGGATCAGCCACAACGTGGTGCCCCAATAAGCCCCATTAGGATCAGCCACAACGTGGTGCCCCAATAAGCCCCATTAGGATCAGCCACAACGTGGTGCCCCAATAAGCCCCATTAGGATCAGCCACAACGTGGTGCCCCAATAAGCCCCATTAGGATCAGTCACAATGTGGTGCCCCAATTAACCCCATTAGGATCAGTCACAATGTGGTGCCCCAATTAACCCCATTAGGATCAGTCACAACGTGGTGCCCCAATTAACCCCATTAGGATCAGCCACAACGTGGTGCCCCAATTAACCCCATTAGGATCAGCCACAACGTGGTGCCCCAATTAACCCCATTAGGATCAGCCACAACGTGGTGCCCCAATTAACCCCCTTAGGATCAGCCACAACGTGGTGCCCCAATTAACCCCATTAGGATCAGCCACAATGTGGTGCCCCAATAAGCCCCATTAGGATCAGTCACAACATGGTGCCCCAATAAGCCCCATTAGGATCAGTCACAATGTGGTGCCCCAATAAGCCCCATTAGGATCGTCACAACGTGGTGCCCCAATTAACCCCATTAGGATCAGTCACAATGTGGTGCCCCAATTAGCCCCATTAGGATCAGTCACAACGTGGTGCCCCAATTAACCCCATTAGGATCAGTCACTATGTGGTGCCCCAATAAGCCCCATTAGGATCAGTCACAATGTGGTGCCCCAATTACCCGCATTAGGATCAGGCATAACGTGGTGCCCCAATTAACCCCATTAGGATCAGTCAGAATGTGGTGCCCCAATAAGCCCCATTAGGATCAGTCACAACGTGGTGCCCCAATTACCCACATTAGGATCAGCCATAACATGGTGCCCCAATTAACCCCATTAGGATCAGCCACAATGTGGTGCCCCAATTAACCCCATTAGGATCAGTCACAATGTGGTGCCCCAATAAGCCCCATTAGGATCAGTCACAACGTGGTGCCCCAATTACCCGCATTAGGATCAGCCACAATGTGGTGCCCCAATTAACCCCATTAGGATCAGCCACAACGTGGTGCCCCAATAAGCCCCATTAGGATCAGTCACAATGTGGTGCCCCAATTAACCCCATTAGGATCAGTCACAATGTGGTGCCCCAATTAACCCCATTAGGATCAGCCACAATGTGGTGCCCCAATTAACCCCATTAGGATCAGCCACAACGTGGTGCCCCAATTAACCCCATTAGGATCAGCCACAACGTGGTACCCCAATAAGCCCCATTATGGTCAGCCACAATGCAGTGCCCCAGTAATGCCCCTCGAGGTTTGCCAGAAGGTGGTGCTTCAATAAGCCCTTTTAAGTTCGAACACAAAGCAGTGCCGTCATAAGCCCCTTTAAGATCAGCCACCAGGTGGTTCCCCAATAAGCCCCTTGAGGTCAGCCACAACGCAATGCCCCAATAAACCCCCTTATGGTCAGCCATGACGCAGAGCCCCAATAAGTCCTCTTAAGTTCAGCAACAACACGGTGCCCTAATAAGCCCCTTCAAGGTAGACACAAAATGTTCTTGTACTCCAATGAATGGCGCATTTCGTCCACTACTGTGATATATGCGTAATAGACGTCTAGACATCTACACGTCTAGACGTCTAGACATGTCTATAATATATGCAAATGAGATGACGTCATGGAAAAGTTTGGCTGGCTAAGGTTTGAGCCCTGGAGGGGAAAAAAGTCATTCAGTATCCAGAAGTCAAAGTGTTCAGACCTTGTACTTTCACTTTTTCTTTCTTTTTTTGTTGTTGTTGAAACTCAATGACTTTATTCCCCTCCAGGGCTCAAACCATAGCCAGCCAAACTTGTCCATGACGTCATCTCATTTGCATATATTACAGACGTGTCTAGACGTCTAGACGTCTAGATGTCTAGACGTCTATTACGCATATATCACAACTACCAACAGGGCCACTGGACATTGGATACCTAAGTAATATCTGATGGTTAATGTGTACTTTGTTTATAGATGGCGAGTTCTAAATGTAATTAATATAAGATGGTTAGTGTGGATTTGATTAATATGCAATGGCTTTTTATATATTATTAATATATGATGGTTAATGTGAATTGTGCTCATATGTGCTGGGTTATTACATATTATTAAAAATATGATGGTTAGAGTACATTCTGTTCATGGATGGTAAGTTTCTAAATGTCATTAATATAAGATGGTTGGTGTGCATTTTGTTTGTATATGCTGGGTAATTATACATTGTTAACATATGATGGTTGGTCTGCATGTTCCTCATATTATTAATATATTATGGTTGATGTATATTTTGTTGACAATTGCTGAGTTAGTAAATCTCATGAATACATGTTGGTTGATGTGTAGTTTGTTCATGGGTGTTGAGGTATTATGTATGATGAATATATTACGGTATTACGGTTGGTGTGCATTTTGTTCCCAGGTGTGCGTGGTCGACCAGGCCCTTTGGGGCCAGAAGGGGCTCCAGGCTCCAATGGACCGGCAGGTGCTCCGGGACTGAGAGGGCCGCCAGGGGGCCCGGGGGAAACAGGTAACCATTATTGCTTTCCACGTGTAAGAAGTTGATTATCCAATCACTGCATTATTATAATTGAGACAAATGGAACCGTTAACAATCTGGTCAGATGGTTTTAACGTGTAGTATTTACATGAACACCAGATGAGTTGAGCGCCCCCTTCCGGCTTTGGTAGGTCATGGTATAGTATTTCTGGGGTTACTCGGTCGCATGAGCAACTAGATAATACCATAAAAACTCTCCCCTTCATATCACCTGTCTATCAACTCATTAACCAATACTAATGAAGAATGAAGACAAGTCACACAGATAAACAGTGGGGAAGTTGTGCTTTAATAACATCAACTCCTGTCCACCTACCAGTGACCGATCATCCACACCCCTTACCTTCTATGCACACAAAATCCCATTACCTCTTTAGCCTGTATAGAAAGCAGTACCCACAGCCCATGGGACAGGAGTCCTATGGCTGTGTACACACTCAATTGGAATAGATGAATTTTGATAGCATCAGACAGAGTGTTTTGGGTTCCTGCTCTAGAGTAGGTGTGCCTCACTCCAGAGCCAGGAGTAGAGTGATCTCTCTTCAG
This sequence comes from Branchipolynoe longqiensis, assembly GCA_030323885.1. NCBI lineage: Eukaryota > Metazoa > Annelida > Polychaeta > Phyllodocida > Polynoidae > Branchipolynoe > Branchipolynoe longqiensis. The sequence goes on along the minus strand of CM059192.1, from coordinate 100,445,795 downwards.
TGTGTATGAAGCAGAGTCTAGAATAATTATCTCAAAGTGAGGCTAGTGTGGTCAGAGGGTCAATGGGGTGCAGGTGACTGGGCAGTCCACAGCCAGCCAATCAGGCACCTCCACAGTCTGGGTGGGTGGCACCCCCCCCCCCCCAGTAGGGGTGGCTGTCACTCGACCCAGCTGCCGGTTGGTCTCCTGTGTGTATATGCAAATTAGGCTGGTGTGCCCACCCAGTGGTCATGTAGGGACAGGTAGCTGCATACAGTTACAATAGATCTCTGTTAAAATGGTCTTTTCTCCAATTGCACTCTTTATGGATGCATAGAGAAACATTTCAACAATCATGTACTGCCTCTTATATAGGAACATCTCTTCATTAATCTCAGGCATAATATATGAACATATATTCCACACAGCTTATATCATGTCATAATGGGAGTGGGATATTATTACCTTTAGTTTACGTAACATTGTCCCCACTCCGTCGCCCATAATAATAATGCTCTCTGCCAATATATAATTCCGAACCGAAAATCCGTATATTTTTACAATGGGATTTTAACCCTGGTCGACTCAAACCAATGACATAACAATGTATACTTGTCGCTACATAGTCTCGCATTCGGCATTTATACTAGGATAAGAAATGACAGTAGAATGAGGAAGACCAATTTTCTGCTATTGAATGTTCCCATGCTAAATCAACTAATGTTCCTACACCCCAAAAAATTGTATATATTGGACCAAAATATTCCGATTCTAGAATTATTAAGCATTTTGCACTACTAGGATAGCCAGTCGATATTCACACCAGTTCCCCCCTGTTGGATTAGAACTACAATAGGCCATTCTGTTACGTCATGCAAGGAAAGGACAAAGGGAACCAAGGGTATTATAAGGCCTAGGTGGAGGTATTCAAATTCATTATTAGTCAATGTACCTCTGTTGATACTTTCCTACATATCCAACTTAGATACTCGTGCACTTATTTGTTGCTTCAAATGGGCATCAGCCGTCATCTTCGACCCTAGATAAAAGATTCACCCGGTACTTGTAGTACACGGGTGAAGGACAACGTAATGTAAATATGGGCCAAAATAGCTTTAGTATGGAATAGGAACTAGAAACTGTGGCTCCAGTATCAAATGGCTACCCATATAGGCACAGAGTTGGTGAAATGGGTGAGAATGCAAAAAGACAAGATGGTGGCGCTAGAATGCCATCGATTTCACTTTTAAATCTTATTAAACTAGATATTTTATGATATTTTTCAACTCAAAGATAGCGGGAAAATAATAAGACATATGTAAAGAATAAATGTTGCCTCTTAGATTGTGAAATTAGGCTCTCATAAAGACTCATTTCATTAGCCCTATTTTTCGACCGTATTTATATAAGGCTGGTCTTCACCAGTGTACTGCGAGTACCGGGTGAATCCTTTATCTACTTCGACCCATGTCACTATTACCCCTGCCTATGGATATTTAAAATTGTGCCTTTCACTTATGTAATTATCGCCCACTTTCTCAATCTAGGTCAGGCTGGTAGCCCAGGATCTCCAGGACCAGACGGGTTTCCGGGCATATCCGGCCAGCTGGGCGGACTGGGAATCACCGGACCGCCGGGCTCACCCGGGTTGCCAGGTCGCACAGGTGAGCTGCGGGAAGGGGGGGAGTGACCTTTGAAGGTCACCTCCAGGTCATCCCAATAATCATATGTCGCGTTCCCTTGTCTCCAAAGAAAATTCATGCAGTGAGCAATTGTGGCATTCTCGCCTTCCCAATGTGGGATGGAACTATGCACCCCCTCACGGTGTAAATGTTCCCTATATGGGCATATAGCACGTATGTGGATGAGGTAAGTAGGTCACCGTGTAGTCACATTCAGGAGCCTGTCTTAAGCCGTGTTTACACGGGAGAGTTAAATCGCTTCATATAAATTGCCTTGCCTAGTTCGCCTCACATTCGCCGTGTAAACGCGACTCTGAGGCGGATTAGGGCTGATTCGCTTCATATGATTCACTTTATGTAAACCACCTTGCGAGGTGGTTTATATGAAGCGATTCTGCTGATTCCCGGGCGGTGATAGTATAAAATAGTAGCGCTTGCCAGCTACAGATGGAGCAGTAACTAATCGCTGGTGCCCAGCAGTGTTAGGGCCCGATTAGGCCGAAATCTATTAAATGCGATCATATCTAACAGAATTAAATCCTAAAATAATGAAATTTAATTAAATTAACCATAAATTCCAAGCGATATTAACGTAGCAGCTACATCGGCGTTGAATCGACGAGTGTAAAGTAAACAAATAGCAGTGCTCGCCGGCTACAGGCAGCACTAAGGCTGCTGGTTCCCGGTCGCCGACAGACTTTCAAACTTGCTCGTGTAAACGCACCACTACTTCGCTTCATATAAATCGCTTTGTCTAATTCGCTTCACAATTAGCCCGTGTAAACACGGCTTTAGATGGTACAGCAACGTGTGCTGTGTTTCATGTTAAACTGAAAGTGACTCGCTATTGGTTCCTAAGATGGGAACTAGTTGTTTCGGTTTATGTAATCAAATATGGGCAGTGAAAGTGCAGGGAGAGTGCTGAGGTCACTGGAATATGACATGCACTACCTGGTGTAGAAAGGAACATGTAAATACTGGGCCACATAAAATACCCAGCCATTCTTATTAACTAATGTATATAACAGTGCTCAATTCATTAATGATAAAACGAGTGATGATTGAACATACGTGATTAGAAACCATCTATTGGGTAAAATATATATATATATATATAGTAAAACATGTTTAATTAAAAACTAAATTAAACTGGTTGTATTAAAAACACAATTTAAATAACGACGATAGTTTGTTCAATGAGAGTATTTTAATTGAACACAGATAATGAATGGAGTGTTTGTCAGTGGTGACCCTGCCTAATTTGATCCACCATATGTGATGTTGATAATCGTGTCGCGCAGGCGAATCGGGGCCCCCGGGACCGTCCGGTCCACTTGGCGCGCGGGGCTTGTCGGGAAGTACTGGTCAGGACGGACGTCCCGGAACACTAGGCGGACCAGGAAGCCCGGGTACAGTAAACTTCTGCTGACCTTTGCTTAAATTGAGATTTGAGGCACTTAAGTGGGAACGCATGGTGTGAAAGAAAAGGCGACACACCTTCAAACTGTTATCATCATCATGCTGTCGGTCGCGATGCGACAAAGACTGCTTTCATTACTTGACTGCCGCTCTCCATTTAGCTCTCTGCTGTGAGAGTTGCGTCCATGACATTTCATGAAAGCTGCCTGCAAAAGTGTTGAAGTGCTGCTGGCTTTTGCAAGTTACCAGCGGCACTCTCTCGGGGAGCAAATAGAGGTTTCACACCGGCAAGAACATGTCAAGACAGGCGCAAAACTATTTGTCCCTGCAGTGGCTGGTCGGGAGATGTTGGGAGTTCCATACATCAACCGCCCTTAATGCTGCCACAGTGACATGGTTTCTGTTCAGGGTTTGCTCCCTTAGCCTTTGGTTCTGTCAAGGACCTGTACCACAAGGCAGTGGTTTAGAACTCTGCAAGGCAGGGGCGTCAAACTCCCTGACGTATTGCTATACCTGCATATCAAACTGTATACACCTGTGAAAGCTCCTAATTTATTTAAACCAATACCTAGATTTGATTATACATATCTGACCAGACCAGAATGAGTTGAGGGTCCGTCTTCCGTTTTGGTAGATCGATGGATTCGAACCTACGGGTTCTAACCCTGGTTGAGTCAAGCCAATGATTTAAAAATTGATACTTGTCGCATCCTACCTTGTCACTCGGCATTATTAGGATAGGGCAAGGACTGGTTTGCTCAGTGTCAGGATAATGTGACTCAGTGGGATATCACGTCATGGTGCTGCCGATCTGGTATCCCAGTGTGTCAGCACTATAAAGTCACAATGAGTGCGTACTGTCACAAGTCGGTACCCGTCCGATATGACCTTAGATGTTGCCAGGACATAAAACTCCAACAACCAATCAAAGATCCTACAGATCTAACTGAAATGCTGCTGCACTTATTGTGTTGCATTACGTGCTCCTGCATTCTGTTGTTATGCTCAAATATGGGTAAACGAAAGCTATGTCAAGCATGTCTGTGTGATTTCACATGTCAGGTTAATTCTCTAAAAATAAAAGTAAATTCAAACTCAAGTAATGTAGATTATAACAATGAATATACTTTTTTTTGTTTAATTGCGGAAACTCAAAACCATTGCCCAGAATGAGATGCCAAGTGTCAATACAGAGAGGGCTGACCTGTGGCAATGGGGCTCACATAGGGACTGTAATGCCCATACACGTCAGTAGACATAGTTGAACGAGGTGGAGGCTAGTTGAACGTAGTTGAACGTAGTTGAACGTAGTTGAACATAATGGCACCCATACTTGTCTGTGATGTTAACTTGTTAATAACGTGGGTGAGCCGTGGTGTCCGATTTAATTTTTGGACATGTTCATAAGAGTGCTATGTTAGAGGCTGAATTTGCATCCGTGATGCTAATGTACTCTAGCATACTCTAGCATGCTCTAGCATAATCTAGCATACTTTAGCATACTCTAGCATACTCTAGCATGCTCTAGCATACTCTAGCGTACTTGGATGAAGCCCTGGCCACATAGCCGTTAGTGGACATAGGTGAACGTAGTGGAGGCTAACGTAGTTGAACGTAGTTGAACGTAGTTCAATGTACCATCATCCGCACCGTAGCATATTTATCTGTACCATAACGTATTTATCCGTACTGTAACGTATTTATCCATACCAAAACCTGCCATACCTTAACGTATTTCAATGTACTTTAACGTACTTACACCACTTTTGGCCTATGTTAGCCTCCGCTACGTTCACCTACGTTAAACTACGCCCATTAACGTGTATCTGACCGGGGCACTACAACCGATTCAAAAGTATCCAAATTGAAGAGTTCAGGGGCAAAAACCGACAACATTTTCGTTGTTCTCTGTAAAAGAATTAATATATTTTTGTGCAATACAGGTGCAGGTGAAGTCTATCAATTTCATATCGAGTAATGCATTATATGGAAGAAGTGTCAGTTTCCCTGCCAAAAAATACATAATTTGATTATAGGAATGATGACAAGCACAGCTCAAATCTGGTAGTCATTGCTTAATTTCAGCCTGAATGGCGTTTGACAGTTTATCTGCCTGAACCCTTTGAATACAAATAAGGATTATACTCCCAAGTCCAATTCTGGTACCTTTAAACATCTAAGAGGAACCAATAATGTGACCAGTGTGTAAACAGAACACAATCTGACTCAGCATGTCTGCCACCTATAGGAACGAGAGGCTTGCCCGGGCTGACCGGGCAGCAAGGAAGCACAGGAGCATTCGGTTCGCCTGGAGCACCCGGCAATCCGGGAAGGCAGGGAGGACCTGGTCCTGGAGGAGCGACAGGTAAGATGCTTTGTAAATAAAACCTTTGCAACAGCAACACAAATGGATGTGACTACACCGTGCAGTGTGGTGGTATGTTTTGAATGTTAGTGACTACAATGTGTAGTGTGGTGGTATCTTTGGACTGTTAGTGACTACACCGTGCAGTGTGGTGGTATCTTTGGACTGTTAGTGACTACCATGTGCAGTGTGGTGGTATCTTTGGACTGTTAGTGACTACACTGTGCAGTGTGGTGGTATCTTTGGACTGTTAGTGACTACATTGTGTAGTGTGGTGGTATCTTTGAACTGTTAGTGACTACACTGTGTAGTGTGGTGGTATCTTTGGACTGTTAGTGATTATGTTGTGCAGTGTGGTGGTATCTTTGGACTGTTAGTGACTACACTGTGCAGTCTGGTGGTATCTTTGGACTGTTAGTGACTATGTTGTGTAGTGTGGTGGTATCTTTGGACTGTTAGTCACTACATTGTGTAGTGTGGTGGTATCTTTGGAATGTTAGGCACTACAATGTGTAGTGTGGTGGTATATTTGGACTGTTAGTGACTACACTGTGCAGTGTGGTGGTATCTTTGGACTATTAGTGACTACACTGTGCAGTGTGGTGGTATCTTTGGACTGTTAGTGACTACATTGTGTAGTGTGGCGGTATCTGTGGACTATTAGTGACTACAATATGTATTGTGGTGCTATCTTTGGACTGTTAGTGACTACAATATGCAGTGTGGTGGTATATTTGGACTGTTAGTGACTACACTGTGTAGTGTGGTGGTAACTTTGAACTGTTAGTGACTACACTGTGTAGTGTGGTGGTATCTTTGGCCTGTTAGTGACTACACTGTGCAGTGTGGTGGTATCTTTGGCCTGTTAGTGACTACAATATGCAGTGTGGTGGTATATTTGGACTGTTAGTCACTACACTGTGTAGTGTGGTGGTATTTTTGGACTGTTATTGACTACACTGTGTAGTGTGGTGGTATCTTTGGACTGTTAGTGACTACACCGTGCAGTGTGGAGGTATCTTTGGACTGTTAGTGACTACACTGTGCAGTGTGGTGGTATCTTTGGACTGTTAGTGACTACACTGTGCAGTGTGGTGGTATCTTTGGACTGTTAGTGACTACACTGTGCAGTGTGGTGGTATCTTTGGACTGTTAGTGACTACACTGTGCAGTGTGGTGGTATCTTTGGACTGTTAGTGACTACACTGTGCAGTGTGGTGGTATCTTTGGACTGTTAGTGACTACACTGTGCAGTGTGGTGGTATCTTTGGAATGTTAGTGAGTACACTGTGCAGTGTGGTGGTATCTTTGGACTGTTAGTGACTACACTGTGCAGTGTGGTGGTATCTTTGGAATGTTAGTGAGTACACTGTGCAGTGTGGTGGTATCTTTGGACTGTTAGCTTATTTCTATCCCATTGTACTACAGCGTCTTTCAGACCAGACGGATGGCCGAATGAGTTAGAGCATCCGTCTCCCGTCTCACTTTAAAATTGATACTTGTCTCTTCCTAGCCAGGCGCTTGGAATTATTAGGACAGGTCAAGGACTGGTGTGCTCAGTGTCAGGATAATGTGACTGAGTGGGATATGAGATCATGGTGCCGGCAGCCTGGTTTCCCAGTGGGACAGCACTATAAAGTCATCATGAGTGTGCACTATCACAAGTTGGTACCAGTCCTGATATGACCTTAGATGTTGCTAGGACGTAAAACACCAGCAAACAAACTACAGCGTCTCGGCCCGGACGCGATGGCCGAATCGGTTGGCTGCAGGCCACCGGTGCGGAAGGTGGATAATTCGAATCCTGGCTGAGTGAAACCAATGACTTACAAACTTGATCCTTGTCACTACTCAGCCTATAGGATAGGGCAAGGACTGGTTAGATCAGTATCAGGATAATGTGACAATGAGAAAATGGGTTTGATCTCCTAGTGGTGCAGAACTATGATGTCACCATGACTGCACAGTTTTACAACATTGTACCCGTCATGATATGAGCTCAGATGTTGCCAGGATGTAAATTCTCAACGGATAAACGAACAAAAAGCCCACAGTTAATTGTGGGTTTATCTGCAAAGAGGTAGTTGCATACGCATAGTTTTATCTGCAAAGAGTTAGTTGCATTTGCATAGTTTTATCTGCAAAGAGTTAGTTCCATTTGCATAGTTTTATCTGCAAAGAGTTAGTTGCATTTGCATAGTTTTATCTGCAAAGAGATAGTTGCATTTGCATAGTTTTATCTGCAAAGAGATAGTTCCATTTGCATAGTTTTGTCTGCAAAGAGATAGTTGCATTTGCATAGTTTTATCTGCAAAGAGATAGTTGGCTTTGCATAGTTTTAACTGAAAAGAGATAGTTGCATTTGCATAGTTTTATCTGCAAAGAGATAGTTGCATTTGCATAGTTTTACCTGCAAAGAGATAGTTGCATTTGCATAGTTTTACCTGCAAAGACATAGGTGCATTTACTGCCTGGCCTGCTGCAACATCAGATCCCCAAATGTGTCACAGTTACTGACCACCAGACCAGAGCCTGCAACCAGCTCCAATGGGACAATCAATCTCCAATCAATATCCAATCAATACCCCCATGACCACCACAACCACCACTTCGCAATGACGTAGCCAATGCCGTCCCAGTTGCTGCAAAATATACTAGACTCTAAACAGGTCGACCTATCCCACAGTCACTCCAACCCCTACCCCCACTCCCACCCCCACCACCCCCACTGCGACAGTACCCCCCCCCCCCTCCACGCTCACATGTTTAGAACTGCCTTCATGTATACTTGGTCTATTTTAAGGAAGCGCATTAAAGTTTCCTTTCTCGGTGTTTGTTTGGGGTGGGAAGGGTGTGTGTGTTTGTTTGTGTGGGGTTGGGAGGGTGCGTTTGTGCGGGTGTTTGTGTGAGTTGGGGAGGGTGTGTTTGTGTGGGGAGGGTGTGTTTGTGTGTGCGGTGGGGAGGGGATGTCTGTGTATGTTTGTGTGAGGTGGGGAGGGTGTGTTTGTGTGTGTGTTTGTGTCGGGTGGGGAGGGTGTGTTTGTGTGTGTGTTTGTGTGTGGTGGGGTAGGGGTGTTGTCTATGTGTGGTGGTGAGTGTGGTGTTTGTGTGTGTGCGGGTGGGAGGGTATGTATATGTGTTTTTGTGTATGTGGGGGGGTGGGTTTGTGTGTTGTTTGTTGTGGGGTGGGGATGGTGTGTTTTTGTGAGTGTGGGGTGGGGTGGGGTGGGTGTGTTTGTGTGGGTGGTTAGGGTATGTTTTTGTGTGGGGTGAGGGTGTGTTTGTGTGTGTGTTGTGTGTGGGATGGTGAGGGTGTGTTTGTGTTTGTGTGAGGTACGGAGGGTGTGTTTTGCGTGTGTGTTTGTGCGGGGTGGGGTGGGTGTTTGTGTGTTTGTGTGAGGTGGGGAGAGTGTGTTTGTGTGTATGTGTTGGGGGATAGGTGTGTTTGTGTGTGGGTGGGTGGGGAGCGTGTGTTTGTGTGGGGTGGGGAGGGTGTGTGTGTGTTTGTGTGGGGGAGGGTGTGTTTGTGTGTTTGTGTGTTTGTGTGGGGTGAGGAGGGTGTGTGTGGGGGTAGGGTGTGTTTGTGTGTGTGTTTGTGTGGGATGGGGAGGGTGTGTTTGTGTGTGTGTTTGTGTGATGTAGGGATGGTGTGTTTGTGTGTGTGTTTGTGTCGTGTGGGGAGGGTGTTTTTGTGTGTGTGTGTTTGTGCGAGGTGGGGAGGGTGTATTTGTGTGTGTGGGTGTGTGTGGGGAGGGTGTGTTTGTATGTGTGTGTTTGTGTGGGGTGGGAAGTGTGTGTTTGTGTGTGTGTTTTGTATTTACAGCACCACATCAATTAATATATCGATTCCGAACTCGTGCCAGGTTAACACATGACTTGGAAATCAGTTTGATAATTCGAATCAGGCGCGTGTCTGCAAATGGGACAGGCGCGAATGTGCACGTATGCATGCGTGCACGTGTGTGTCAGTGTGTGTGAGCATACGTGTGTATGTGTACGGGTGGAGCTGTGCGTGTGTGCGTGTGTGTTGGTGTATATGTGGGTACGTGTGTTCATGACTCTATCGGTGTGTGTGTGTGTGTGTGGAGTGGGGAGGGTGTGTGTGCATGTGTGTTGATGTTCGTGTGTTCATGACTCTATCGGTGTGTGTGTGTGTGGAGTGGGGAGGGTGTGTGTGCATGTGTGTTGATGTTCGTGTGTTCATGACTCTATCG
>CM059192.1:100374361-100435636 GCA_030323885.1 Branchipolynoe longqiensis | reverse complement strand
CTGAGAACGACCCATGTGCATTATGCTTGATATGACTGCTCTCTCAGACAGACCCCGGTAATTAAGTGCCACTTCAGTGTGAATAAGATTAACATCCTGCATGGTGTCTATCTGCACATTGTCTATCTGCATGGTGTATATCTGCACAGTGTATAATCTGCACAGTGTCTATCTGCACGGTGTCTATCTGCGCAGTGTCTATCTGCACAGGGTCTATCTGCACAGTGTATATCTGCACGGTGTCTATCATCACAGTGTATATTGTCACAGTGTATATCTGCATGGTGTCTATCTCCACAGTGTCTATTTGAATGGTGGCTATCTGCATGGTGTCTATCTGCATGGTGGCTATCTGCATGGTGTCTATCATCACGGTGTATATTGTCACAGTGTATATCTGCATGGTGTCTATCTGCACGTTGTCTATCTGCATGGTGTCTATCTGCATGGTGTCTATCGGCACAGTGTATATCTGCATGGTGTCTATCTGCATGGTGTCTATCTGTACGGTGTCTATCTGCAGACATAGACGAGTGCGTGGAGAGGAACCCGTGCCCCGGGAATCAGCGCTGTCTCAACACCTATGGCAGTTTCTACTGCGTCCAGTCCAACGGTGAGTCAACGCCAGGTGGCGGCTTCTTAGCACTTACACATATGCAATCAGTCACAGTAGCATTTAGGCACACACAAACAAATTGCTGATTGTCCCCGTCCGTGCCTAAAGAAATCGCCCGCCCCTGAATTTTAATTAATCTTTTTCTTAAACTGTTAAACATGAGTCAGGCTAGCAGCAATTCAACTTTCATAAGCACACAATCTGTTCAACATAATTTAGTCAAATTTGGACATTTTTGTCAAACACAGTGGATGCATAAAATCCTATTTTATCAGCAAGAGGCTTCTAAATGCTGCACAAAAATACCAAATTTATTATAATACCATTATTAGAACCCGAGACATGATGCTTTAAAGGTACTACTAACAAAAGGGCAAGAATGGTGGATTTCCAAGTGCCTACATAGTTGTGTATTATGTCTACTTCCTGCGACAGAAAAAAACAACAAAAACAAAAAAACAACACCTGCCCGACTCTGATTTACTTGATCAAAAGGATGATCACCAACTTTTTTTTTATTTGGCCTTAGCTTGAAGTTGCATAGTCCGATGAAAGCATTAAATTATCGAAATTAAAAAGGTTATCTGAATTTTATCCTACATATCCAACTTAGATACTCGTGCACTTATTAAAGCTACATCAACCAATCAATAGTTCCGTCCTCTAGTCGAGGGTTGGATGCAATGGTTCTCCACTTGTCCCGATGGTGTGCTGTTCTGATAGACTGTGAATAATTCAAGCCTGTCCACTGTGAAATATTTGATGTTCTTGGTCTCCCTCTCCCTCTGCTGCCATTCACCTTCCCTTCCAACAATGTACGGTATATTGAACTCGGACGAATGATGTGGCCAAAATAAATAAGTTTCTTTGTCTGTATAGTGGCAAACAAGCTTTTCTTATTTTTAATTTTTCTGAGAACTTCTTTGTTGGTGATCTTCTTTGTCCATGATATTTTCATCATCCTTCGATAAGTCCACATCTCAAATGCTGCTAAACGCTAGTTGTTTAGCAGCCCTGTCACAGAGATAGTGCTGCGAGAGTAACTAATGACCCTTTGCATGAGATCAGCATGGCATGCCATCAGGACCGTAATCGATTAACATGACCCGAGCGACTCGGGTCACCCGAGTCGTCAGAATTTCAAATCAAACACTTTGAGTAGAGTCGACAAATACACGTGCCGTGTGCAAAACGATCCGACCCAAGTAACCCACCTCCTAGCTGGGGTTGGCTACGAGAGATGACGTCACATTTGCGCTGGTACCGTCCTGCAGGATAACAGCTACCAGTACCAGTCATACATGTTTTTTTTAAAGAATAACTTAGATTAATGAAATGGAAATATAGCTAAACTAGGCCGTCATAAAATACTTTAAATCCTATTTTGCTGTAGTTTTATCGGTTATTTAAAAAAAAAAAAAATGTTCACCCGAGCGCGAAGAAGCGTATTCGATTATTCGACCCGAGTCTGTAGGATGTGCGCATGCACCAAAAAGTGGCTCGAGTGACCCGAGTTGATTAATCGATTACGCCCCAGGTGTGTGTAAATATCCGCGGGTGACATCACTGGCTCACACTGACCTCTCTCTCCCCGCCCCACAGTGATCCTCTCCCAGCTGGTGTCCAACTCAGACTCAGGGGCCCTGCAGGAGACCAGCGCCCCTGGTTACTCCCTCACGACCGTCTCGCTCGCCACCGGCCTGGCCGCCCTCGTCGCCGTCATGATCGCCATCGCCGTCGTCCTGGGCGTACGTCACTTCCGTCGCCCGTCCGAATCGACAGGTGGTGCCACCAAGAAGTGGCAGGCGACGGGCGGCCGGCTGTTCTCAGACAGCGGATCGCTGAGCTACATGTCCAACGCAGGTTTCTCGTCCCTGGAGGAAGACGCCACGTCCACTTCCGGGTCCAGTGTCCATACACTGTCCTAAATACCCCCCCCCCCCCCCCCCCCAGCACTCCCCGTGCTATTTTTAAAATTAATTTTGTTTTAGTATATTAAAGTTGCATAATCTGATGATAGCGTAATATTGTCATGAGGTGATTCAAATGGGAAATATTGCGCCTAAAGCAGGATTCGAACCCATACCTCTTGCATTTCGGGCTGGTGCGCGAACCATTACACCACCTAGGGCTCCTTGATGCAATCACCCTATCCATACATACCTGTCTATGTGGTTCCTTGCCTGAGGGGGTCAGTGCAGACTACTACAATATATCTTAATCACCAAAGCGCTAACATTGATTTGAATCTACATATCCGAATGAGGTAATGGTGCGCTTAGCAAGCATTTGTTAGCGCTTATAAGGAATATTAAGTCAATTTGATAAAACCTGGCTCTGCTGTGGGTGGCACACCGAGAATTGGTGGAAAGTACTTCACAGGTGCCAGTGCAGCTCTGAATCTGGTAACCCCCTAGATAAAAGATTCACCCGGTACTTGTAGTACACGGGTGAACGACAAGGTAGTGTAAATATGGGCGAAAATAGCTTTAGTATGGAACAGGAAGTACAATGCCTGGCTCCAGTGTCAAATGGTTACTTATATCGGCACAGAGTTGGTGAAATGGGAGAGAATGCAAAAAGACAAGATGGCGGCAATAGAACGCCGTCGATTTCACTTTTAAATCTTATTAAACCAGATGTTTTATTATATTTTTCAACTCAAAGGTAGCGGGGAAATATGAAGACATATACAAAGAATAAATGTTGCTTTTTAGATTGTGAAATTAGGCTCTCATAAAGACTCATTTCATTAACCCGATTTTTCGACCGTTTTTATATAAGGCTGGTCTTCACCCGTGTACTGCGAGTACCGGGTGAATCCTTTATCTAGTAACCCCCATGCTGCTCTGCCTCGACTCACTCATGTGCTCAGGTGTGTCTATTATGTACCCCGATGTGCCCAGGTGTACCCTGTTTCACGGCCACCAGTGTAGCCCTCTTAGTTAGGTGCTCCGTTAGTATGCTGCTCCACTTGAAAACAAGTGAACACAATCAGTGATGTCCTGAATTTCGGTGTTCACACCAAGTTTATTTGGAGCGTTTTTACTTTAACTCCAAAGTTAGCCATTCATAATAACCCCCCACCCACCCCCCAACAAAAACACACCCCAACTAAAATAACGTGCATTATAGCGACAAACTTAATATAGTTGCATAACAATATGAAAGAAACACCGAACACTAGGATTATGTAACTAAAATTTTTTGTTCTTCAAAAGCGGCACTCTTTGCATCTTCAGAGCCCGCCGGCGTCGCCAGTGACATTTTGCATTTTTACAGCTTGGCAGGAACCTGGCTAGATAAAAGATTCACTCCGTACTTCCAGTACAGGAGTGAAAACCAGCCTTATATAAAAACGGTCGAAAAATCGGACTAATGAAATGAGTCTTTATGAGAACCTAATTTCACAATCTAAGAAGCAACATTTATTCTTTGTATATGTCGTCATGTTTACCCGCTACTTTTGAGTTGGAAAATATAATAAAACATATACTTTAATGCAATTTAAAAGTGAAATCGACAGCATTCTCTGGCCACCATCTTGTCTTTTTGTATTCTCTCCCATTTCACCAACTCTGTTCTGATATAAGTAACCATTTGACACTGGTGCCAGGCATTATACTTCTTGTTCCATACTAACGCTATTTTCGCCCGTATTTATATAAGGCTGGTCTTCACCCATGTACTACAAGTACCGGGTGAATCTTTTATCTAGAACCTGGCCAGCTAGCTGAGTGGTGCGATCTGGCTCTATTGTAGTGTACATAGTTGATTGGTGGTAATTGAACGACGCACCCACATCGGCTTCCTTACAGCATATCAAAGGGTGTATCAAAGTGTGAATCAAACTGACCATGCGAAGGAATTCACGCATTATCTTTACAATTAGTATTTGTACCTTTTTATGTCTACTTATATACAACAACACTATCTCTAGTACAACAAATATGTATGTATGCATTTATATACAAACATAGATTTTATGCCACATATTTTCTGACCATAATGATTACAGATTATGCGGTTTTGATAGTACAGACGTGACTTTGGTTGAAGGCAGCAAATCCACTAAATGGTGCCGTCCACAGTTACTGGTGAATATACCATGTTAGATCAATCAACACTCCTTCACCATTTGATAGTGCTATTTTCTATTTCATTATCGATCATCAGCATTCCATTCTAAACGACAAGTGTCTCGTGGCTTGTAGCCCATGGAGAACCTCAGTGGTTGTGTCTGTGCATTCAGTGTGTTAAACAATGTTCACCTTTTGATCAGCATCGCCAAATATTCACTTCCGGTTATCATTAATTAAACTCCAAACCTTTAAAATATAATTTGTTTTTATTGACGAGGTATTTACTCTGCCCATAACGTATAAGCTCCTGTCAGGGTGCTTGTTTTCAATGCTGGACAGCTGTGATGCTGTCTTGATCTGTTCCTTTGCCCAGGATTGTTTACCTGTGTCTGCTCGGGTCAGCCTTCTGTAATTTTGGTTGTTAGTAATACCCTATGTTATTTTGTTGTTGTAATTTTCCATTTTTTTGTGTCTAGTCTGAGTAATGATAACTTAGCCTACTATGTACAACTACTTGGGTGACATGCAGTGTTGCGGGAGAGGATCCCGTTCCATTCAGATTTTTTGTTATTTGTTACAGCATCCTTTCACCTAAACCCTGTCCTTAGATAGTGCACTCGTGTGCTAGAACACACTTGGACCCTTTAGGAATGTGGCCAGGTGGGATGGCTGTGTTGTTTGCCCAGCCATTTTGTATTTCAGGGTGGATAATACAGGTACCGAACCTCTTATCCGGCTTCCAGAAATTCGGACTTACCCCAAAAGCCGGCTATTTTCAAAACTGGTGAAATGCAATTTAGTTCAGTGCTTTTCATTGTTTATTTAATATTTTATGCATGTAGGAGGGGCGCAGACAACACGGTCACGGATAGGCAAGTACAGTTATTTTTATTTGGCTTATAGAATAGTCGGGCAACACTACCGTTAACCTACAATAATGCAACTGTAACTGTACTTGGCTGGGCAACCCGCCACAGACGCACGCATCCCCAGCCAATCAATCAGTGTCTGTGAGGGCCGTCGCGACACGCATATCAGCTAGAATGCGGTCCGACAGAGGAGTGCAAATATATTTAAATACTCTGTCGGATGACCAGTCACCCCTGGTCTTAATCTCCTCGAGGGAAGCACCCTGCATATCTAAGAAGGTGCAACCCCCTCAGCGAATAGAGTGACTAGAGTATTCTTCTGGGACTAAGCGCAAGCACTCTGAAAAGTGTTTAATTGTGGCTTGCAAATCCTCATATGAAAGTGGTGATAAGGATCCATACGAATCCGGCACCAAAAATGCCGGTGGGTCATTAGACGCAGTGGCCTCGGTGAAATGCTGTTCCAACCAATATACTGCATAGAGATCCGCCTTTGCCACCCTGCTAATAGGTATTAATAACTTCCGTTGACTAAACTGAATGGTCTTCGACTTACGCAAGGTTAATAGAACCCCCCACTCATGAAATGACAAATCCTTCTGGAGGAGCATCGAGTCTGAATATGTTAGTTGGCATTTCCTCAGTAATCCCCGAAAACTGGTGAGGAGAGCCGCCCTGGTGGCCGTGTGGCCCAATGATTCAGAGAAGAATGAGAACATTAATAACAGCTGCTTTGGTAGCAATGGAGCAGCCCTAGCACACGGTGCAGCCCAGTTTGCGCTTGGCCCCCCCAAAACTGTTCTAATAATGTATGAGTTAATAGGATCTACTTCTTGTGACTTTAAAAAAAGTTCAGACCACTGAAATAATTTGTAATTGAGGAATATTAAAAACAATTTAGACAACCAGGTAATATATAGTGCAACATGCGTCAAGGAACAAGGAGTTGGAATGAGGCGTCCAAGGAATTCGTCTATAAACCTCATGTAGGTGCGGACCTGAATGCCATGCGTCAATTCTGAATTCGATGCGTAGTAGTGAGACTGAAGTCCCGCATGTCTTGACGGAGGTCTAAAAAGTAATAATCATGAATTAAACATAAAAAATTACTGCAACATAGTTGACGGGCTGTATTAGCCTGAATAACAGCTGACCTCAAGGATTGGGTGGACCACCTGCTCAGTGCATCGCAGATTATATTCCTGTCACCTGGTACGTGGGCTGAGGAAATGTCAAAATTTAATTCGCCTGATAACCAAAACAGCTTCTTTATCCAATCCATAATGATCTTATTTTTCCACGAAATGGTCGATCTGACTACTGTACTATCAGTCATGAAAATGACTGATTTCCCCTGGCATAGGCAACCCCAACAGCGGGCTGCAGTAGTAGCAGCCCACGTCCCTGACATTAATGTGTGCTGCCGAACATGCAGCGTCAGAAGCAGCAAAATGATGACCAAGTGTACTCTTCAAGAATTTTGCATAGGTGTCGTCGAATTCACCGCCACACCAGTCGTCCGCATGGGCTGTCCCAAAACCAAAATTTGACGCATCAGAATATATTGACAATATAGGTGCGTGACGACCCAGAATTTTAGCGAACCCGTTAAATCTGTCCTTGAAAGTGAGCCACCAGTTAATCTTGTACGCGTTAGTTAATTGAAGTCTGTACTATGGTAATTTCAATGCTGCGATACCGTCGTAAATACGGCTGCAGAAGGAGAGCCCCCCCCCTTTGACGACTGTGGCGCAGTGCGCTAGCCGACCGGCTAAGCATTCCAATTGCTGCTTAGTCGCTCTACGCATATCCAAAAAGGGGCGCATTTGGTTTTTTAGTTTTACTATTTTATCTCTCAGTAGTCAGGTAGTCGGAGCTGCAAATTAATCGTATCAATCTCAATTCCCAAAAATCGTGCGCACTGAGCAGGTGACCTCAACTTTTGATAATTATTGAAGAAACCCAACCTCCGTATTATAGCAATTATCATTTTTTTATGCTATATGCAACTCTCCCAGTCATGTCCAGAGGTAGCAAAGTCGTCCAAATAGTTTTACAAGGTACTCCTGTATGTGTCGCGCAACGCGCAATGCACTTGCCAATTTCCGAAAAAATAAAAGGAATGAAGCAAAGACCCATACCCATCCTGTTGTCGACATAGTAAGTATTATCGTTATCCAAATTAACCTGCAAGCCCTGCCTGAGGCGGTCCTGAGGGTGGATTGCAACAGATCTGTAGGCATTTTTTATGTCAGTAACAGCAATAAAATCACCTCTAACCATATTATCAACCAGTGTATCAACTCCCTTATAAGAGAATGATATGGCAACTTTGTCAACATAATTATTAACAGACTTTATATAAGGTTTAGAACAATCAACGACAAATCTTAGGCCATCCTCAGCAGATTTTTTAACACAAAAAACATTATGTACACGGTCTGGACGGTGTGTGACCGGACTAATGTATCCTTCGCTTAACTCTTTGCGAAGCTTATTTAATATAAACTCCCTCTCGGTATCCTGTCATGCAAAATTAACTGAACAGTCATAAGAAGCAAGGCAATCGTAATTAATAATGTGAAAACCAAAAATGAAACCTTTGCGCATAAAGCTCCAATTAATATCTATTTCGCCTAGAAAAAAGAGTTCGCAAAATAAACGACAAGGTTTTAACTGAGTTAAGCAGCCCACAATAAAATGAGTACAATTACAGGAGCCAGAAGAACAACTATTAGTAACTGTAAACTGTCAAGACAACATCAAGTGATCATCTTCCGCCTTAGGACTGGGCATAACAGGCTTAACAATCACTTGCACAGATACTTCCGTGTAGTACCATCTGCCCTCGGCCCCTGTGGAGAGGAAGATCAGACTGCTGAGCATATCCTACAGAGCTGCTTGAACCAGCACTCACTGAGGGAAGAGATATGGCCAGCTCCCACTGACTTGCAGGAGAAGCTGTACGGAGCTGCAGATGTGCTACAGAGGACTGTCAATTTTATTATGAGAACTGGGCTCCAAGTATAATTGAAGGCGAACGAAAAGAAGAAGTAACTGTAAATGTGATAGTATTGTTATTGTTGGTAAAGTCAATAGCAGTCACAACCAGGCAAGCAGGCTCCAAGGCCAGAGAAAACCAGTCTGATTCAGGCAGTTTCCAGCCCGTGGGGGGGGGGGGGGTACGGACTCCGACAACGCGTATCAGGCGCGCCATTATCCAAACCATAGTGGAGTTGTGCGTGTATAACCGCCGGGTACCAGCTGTGGCAAGTCAGCACAGTTGAATAATGGGCCTTTTATATCGCTGTTCGCCACCGAAGAAATTAACACATTATTTGTAGCAAAATTAGGTGGGAGTGTTTGACGATGCCCAATAGTCAAATTTTCTGCTGGTAATTCTGGAAATTCCCCATGACACTTCCACTACACAGGGCGTCCCTTCTTCATTGCTTAGTACAGGCATAGCGCCTATGGACTGTTGCACTACACTTGGCGCACCAGTGTCCATAAGCGCACTCAGCAGCTGTAATGGGGCAACCCTCTTGTTTGTTGTGCGCATAGCATGGCCTCTTACTGTCCACTGCTGTCAACAGGCTGTGCGCTGGTCGACTTACGCGTACGCATATTTTCAAATGAGTGGTGGTCCAACGCCCCAATGCTGAATGCTATGAAGCCCACTTTCACCGCCTCCCTTCGCACAGCTGTGTCATATCCGACGTGCGGCGAGTAGAGAAACTTAGCCGCCCTCGCTTTCCAAGATATATATGCTATGTGGCGAACACATTTTCACATGTTGTCCGTTGACGCGCCCTCCATATCCAAGATCCAATGGCATGCCGCCTCCACTACCTGATGCGGATTGAGTTTTGTAACGCACTTCTTCTCACGCACATAACTCTTCAACGCACACTTACTTTTCAGTTTTTTCTCTGGACTGGAAGAGCTGTCCCGTGAGCCGAAAGAGCTGGACGAGCGCTTCCGATGCTTGCGACCACGCTCGTCCTTGGACGCACTCCTGCCACATGGTGCGTCGTCCGTGACCTTTAGGTGTGATGGTTTGTCCTCCACTCGGCGCGTATGAGCCACCATAGTTGTCAACTTCTTCCGACATTCCAGCGTACGTAGGCGCGCTTCGAGGGCTCGTTCCTCGTCACTGAACGCACCTTCGTCCAACACGTGGTGCACTGGTATCGACTCCAGCTTCCTCGGTCCGTCCGGGACTGTTTTCACTGCCTGGTCCATCGCCGCCATGGTGTCTTATTCCGCACTGACCTGCGTGGCGTGACTCTTTTCCTTGTACACTTAGCGTTGGTAGGTGGGAAGTGCGCTGAACCACAGGGGCCGCAGTATGAGTTGGGCATGTGGCGGAGTCCAGGCCATTTCAAGCCGGAGCGGAATAGACAGCCAAGCAGCAAAACAAACATAACCAGTAGGTGTTGCCCGGTGTAGGCCGAGTGAGGTAATGGGGCCTGGTCAAGGAGGGGAGGGGCGAGGAAAGGTGGAGCCGGGGGCGCCACCTGACGGACTCGAACGCAAATGGACAATGGTTGAGTAGCCAACTCTCAACACCATGGGGCCTTCTGCGCCTTCCCTACATTGGCATATCCAAGATATACGCTTCTCTATTTAGGCTGTCTCCAGAAAACCAGAAAATCAAGAAATGTGAGCTACTTCCGGCCCCAAGCTTGCCGGACATTTTGTCTGGTACCTGTAATAGTAATGACGATGATGGTAATGATGATGGTAACAATACACAATATTCACAATGCATGCGACATCTGACGGCGACGACAAACACTATGGTTGTAGGACTATTGCCACAGCGCATACAAAAGCTATGGAACTAACTTTCAAATGTACGTATGTCAGTCAAATTTTGGGATATTTTGAAAATTCCAAAAGTATATTGCTTTTGGGTCATTGGAGCTTCCAAGAAAAAATAAAATGTTCATGTTT
Source organism: Branchipolynoe longqiensis (assembly GCA_030323885.1). Lineage (NCBI taxonomy): Eukaryota > Metazoa > Annelida > Polychaeta > Phyllodocida > Polynoidae > Branchipolynoe > Branchipolynoe longqiensis. The sequence goes on along the minus strand of CM059192.1, from coordinate 100,425,110 downwards.
GGACCCTTTTGACAATTTTAGGAGGGTACCAAACTAGTCAGTCACAATTAATACACAATATCCTCAATGCATGCGACATCTGACAGCGACGACGAACACTACGGTTGTGGGACCGTTGCCACAGCGCATGCGTGTGAATATCGTGTATTATAATACTAATGCTAATAATAATTATAGCAATAAAGGACAAGATATATTCCTTTCCTAAGAATCCAAATTTAATTATTATCAGTTCTTCTGGGTTAATATGTATGAGAAAAAAAACATCGCAAAGAATATTATAACGTGGGCAAAAATCATTGTGTCGCTATCCGTCCAGGTATGAAAATGTGGGGGGAAAATCCATCCATTTCTGGGGTTTTAGTTTCCCATCACTAAGCTAAGAGTCGCGTGGCTCTGGCAGCGTAACGATGGTATATAGTGCATTAATAAGATGCATCTCTGTGACCTGTATCTGACAGTGCATGTTGTGTGTGAACGGTTTGGTGGCGTGTGGGTGTGCACACCTCGTGTGTATACCGTGCCTTGTGTATGGCCAAGCACGACTTGCGTGGACTGGCAGCCTCTTCACTGGCGACAGTTGACTGTTCGAGTGTCGAACCATCCACAGCACATGCGCCTTGATTACTTTATACATATTTGCAATAAAACAATGTTAACCCCATGAAGCCTTAAGTAATAATGCGTTATGGGTCAAATAATGAGATGTATGGTTGCTTCTGGAGAGACAGAAAGCTTGTTTTATTTAACGATGCCTCTAGAGCACATTCATTTTTATCATCAGCTATTGGACGTCAAACATATTCTGACATTTCTTTGGAGGAAACCCGCTGCTGCCATATACTTATATAGGCTACACTTTTCGATAAGCAACAAGGGGTCTTTTATATGCACTTTCCCACAGAGAGGACAGCACATACCACCGCCTTTGATGAACCAGTTGTGGGCCACTGGTTGCTGGAGAGATAGATAGACCAGAACTAATGTAGCAGATAATGATTCAGTTTGGTTGTTGAGGTTTTACATCCTGCCAACATCTAAGGTCATAGAAGGAGAAGATACATGAGGAACCGACCCATTTTGTGCATGCAATTCAGAGGAAAAAAAGTCAGTAACCGTGGAAATATAAAATTCACGTATATAACCATATTTTGGTTCAATGTAATGGGTTTTTCCAGACTAGCAACACCTGTCATATCAGGACGGGTACCTAGTTTTCATAGAGCGCACTCATGGTGACCTTCTAGTGGTGCCTCACTGAGATACCACACTTCCAGCACTATGACCTGATATCTCACTCAATCGCATTATCCTGACACTGTACCAACCAGTCCTCACCCTATCCTAGTAATGCACAGTCACATATAAGGTAGCGACAAGTAGCACATTTGATAATATTTGGTTTAACTCAGCCGGGGATTGAATCCATGACACAAGAGAAGCAGCCGTTCTAACCATTCAGCCATCCCTTTCGGTCTTATAGTGCCATTGAAGAGTTCAGGCGCAAATACCGACAAACGCCACCCGGGCGTGCCTAGGTGGGTCTAGGTGGGTCCAGGTATGTTCAGGTGTTATCAGGTGTGCCTATATGTTCGCAAGTGTGCCCAGATGTACCCAAATGTGTTTAACCTGGGCAAATAGAAAAGTAAAAACAATTGTGTTTGTTTGATTTAAAACACCTATAGAACACATTGATTTTTATCATCGGCTATTGGCCGTCAAACATATGGTCATTCTGACATATTTCTTTGGAGGAAACCCACTGCAGCCATATAGGCTAATCTTTCCAATAAGCAGCAAGGGGTATTTTATATATGCACTTCCCCCAGATAGGACATCACATGTTGCAGCCTTTGATGAACCAGTTGTGGAATAGAAAATAGCCCAAACTGCAAATGGGCCCACTGAGCAGGATCGATTGGATGACCGACACCTTCACACGTGGATACTCTACCGCCTGAACTATGTCCTGCTCCGGTATGCTCACATGTGCTCAGGTATGTATATATGTGCCGAGGTGTGTCCAGGTGTGCCAAGGTGTGTCCAGGTGTACCCAGGTATACACAGGTGTGTTATTACCGTGTGTATATATCGACGTCTGTAGGCAGTAGATCATCGCCCGGTGTCAATTCTTATCAATCTGCTCAACACTAGCGTTACATAACCCAACGAAAGGCACGATAGGAATCTTTGCTATGTGTTCTTTGAACCACATCCCTCTCTACCTTCTCTCCTTCTCCTATTCTTCTCTTTCCCTCGTCTCTCCGACTATTCCCCCTCCCCTCCTCTTTCCTTTCCACAACCTTTCCTTCTCCACTCCTTCCCCGGTTCACCGCATCCTTTCTTCTTCTTCTTCTTCCCTGCCCTCCTTCTCCTCCTCCCCCTCCATCTCCACCCCTGCCTCCACCCTCATCCCCCTCCCTCTCCACCCCTGCCCTCCTTCTCCTCCTCGCCTTCTTCCCCCTCCATCTACACCCTTCCCTTCTTCTGTCCTTCTCCGATCCGCTCTTCCTCCCCTTCTCCACCCTCCAGTCACCTCCCCCTCTCCCTCTTCTCCCTCCTCTCCTTCTCCCTCCCCCTTTTCTACCATTATTTCTTTCCATACTTCAGCCCCCTCCTCTACTCTCTACTCCCTCCTCTACTCCCTCTTCTTCGTCTCCTTCCTCCCCTTTTTCTCATTGTATCTTTCCCTTCTTCTCCTTCTAGAAAGTAGACCCTTGAAAGTGTTCACTGACTATGGTTGAAAGTTGGTTGTTGGAGTTTTACGTCCTGGCAACATCTAAGGTCATATCAGGACGGATAACAACTTGTGACAGTGTGCATTCATGGTTACTTTATAGTGCTGCCTCACTGGGAGACCAGCCCACCATCACCATGACCTTATATCTCCCTCAGTCCTGACACTGAGCCAACGAGTCCTTGCCCTGTCCTAATAATGCCGAGCGCCTGGCTAGGAAGCGACAAGAATCAATTTTTAAGTCATTGCTTTGACTCGACCGGGGTTAGAACCCATGTGCTCAAATCCCACGATCTACCAAAACGGGAGACGGACGCTCAACTCATTCGGATGGCAGAAACTTAAAATCATCGGACGCTTCAACTTTATGGGAGAGTGGGTGGGTAAGTCGGTCAACAATCCCTGCCAACACCCTCCACACAGATAACCCCGTCCTGTATCCTGCAGCCTGTATCCTGTGTCATGTACCATGCAGCATGTATCAGACAGTGGCTGACAGCCAAGAGACCTGGGACTGTGGCGGTACCCTGATGATAACAGCGTGGTAATGCCACAGTGCCCCATTGTTTCCATGGGTGAGGAGGTGGGTTTCAGCGGCCTCCAGCAATCCTGGTTCCCAGAAGAGGCGCTTCACTCTCCTCCCCGAGTTCTTATAATACATGAATGCATCCATAGAGTTTATTTAACTGTAATCTGCGTGGGAAGTGACGACCTCTTATTCCTGGGGACATTCCTGTTTGCCTCCTACCACCTGAGGCACAAGTACCAGCTGACACAGTCAGGTTTGGTGTGGGAAGCTTTAGTGTAGGAGCGAGGTCATTTCAGGTACTATATAGGATACCAACCTGGATGGCCGAATGAGTTGAGCGTCCGTCTCCCGTTTTGGTAGATCGTGGGATTCAAGCTCATGGGTTCGAACCCTGGTCGAATCAAACCAATGACTTACAAATTTATACTTGTTGCTTCCTAGCGATTTGAAATTTCCGCTGTTTAATCAACTAATGTACCAAACAAAGATGTCTTATAATTCATTGTTAATACGTCACTTCCGGGATACCAAATTTGGTGTCCACCAAGGCAGCAGTTAGGCCCATGGCTATGTGAGAGGGATGGTGGGTGAAGCACACGGCATCACTACACATAGGCCGTAATCGATTAACACGACCCAGGTGACTTGGGTCAGCCGAGTCGTCAGAATTTCAAATAGAACACCGCAAGTGGAATCGACACATACACGTGCCATGTACAAAACAACCCGACCTCAGTAACCCACCTCTTGGCTGGGGTTTGCAAGGAGCGATGACGGCACATTTGCGCTGGTATCGTCCTGCAGGATAACAGCCACCGGTCCCAGTCATACATATTTTTTGTTGATAATAACATAGATTAATGAAATGGAAATATCACTAAACTATGCAATCATAAAAATATTTAAATCATATTTTGCTGTAATTATATCGGCTATTAAAAAACAAATAAAAGGGCCACCATTTTTGTCACCCCGAGCGTGGAGAAGCGTATTCGATTATTCGACCCGAGTCTGCAGGACCCGAGTCTGCATGCGCCAAAAAGTGGCTCGGGTGACCAGAGTCGATTAATCGATTACGCCCATAGTTACTTCCGCAGCTCTGTCTGTGTAACGGGGCTGCTGGACAACCCATTAGACAAAGTGTCAGAAGGCTGGCTTATAGAAATAAGCGCATCATTTACAATCTAATGTGTAAATATAGTGTTCAAATGCTTATCTACCATAGTCCGCTACCTTTGTAGTGAAGAATTGATGAAAGCATGTAGATTAATATACTTTAAAATCGAAACAATTCAGTGGCCGCCATCTTGTTTTTTGCATTCTCTCTGAATTCCCCAAACGTATGCCAATACAGATAAACATTGCATACTGGAACCAGTGACTGTACAACTTGGACATAATTGATTCATAGCAAGGCAGCTTTTGCTCAGATTTAACCACAGTTGTTATTCACCCCATCTCTGCCTTTTATCTACACTACACGCCGCGACACATATCGACATTCTATTTAATGTAGAATAGTTGCTAGCACAATTTTACTGCGACACAATTAATAAAAGCCAATGTAAGCTGAGTATCGTCCAAAGTCAGTTAAAGTCGTCAGCTATACCTTACCCAGATACAAACGAATCCAGCATGAACAGCACTCCAAATATACCTTTGCTTAGTTTGTTCAGTTCATGTCACTGAATATGAGGGAGAAGAGTTGAGGTCTGTTATGTATGAATGACATCATAGGTGGCATTCCCTCATCACATGACCTAGAGGGGTTCCCCACACACAGGGGAAGCCATAGCAACCACCAAGATGGCAGCCACAGAAAACTCTCAATTCAACTTTTAAAGTCTATTAATCTACATGATTTAATCAATTATTCACATAAAAAGTAGCTGGTTATGATAAATAAACATTTGAACTTTATATTTATCATTTCTTTCTCTATATAGTTGTCTAAAAGTGTCAGTGCTGCTGGACTAAATAAAACACAACAGAAGCAACCAATATCAGCACTCTCCCCCCACATATGTAGTTGCATATACTGAAAACTGGCAAGCGTATGCTTGGAAGTTGGAGAGCATTTGTCGGAGTATGGGTAGTGTCTCAGCGACCTATATATGGTCCCTTTAACCATGAACCATGTGTTTATGGGTTCAGGGTGCCTTTACTAAGTACGGCCTATAGGTAAGGATAACGCTGAAAGGATCAGAACCCCTTTCCGGTTGAGTAAGCACGCCTGGTCGCAGCTACAGTCATTCGGCAGTAATCAGCGCACAGTATGAACGTATAGTTGATTAACCCAATGCAGGACTAACACGAGAATGACACTGCTTCGACTCATAGATAAAAAGACACAAGGAAAATAAAATGTTAGCAGATGGATGAGCAGGCATAACAAAACTACTTTTATTGTCAAAAATATAATGTAATTAGGGATCTTGCTACATAGCACAAGGGATGGCAGGTCCGCCATCTGTTGACAACATAACTTGGCTTATTTTGTAAGCCCACCATCCATTGGCAGCCACTTACACATACTGCCTGTGATTTTTCACCAGTTCTACCGATTCCTACCATCCCTTTCCTACCAGCTCCACCGGTTCGTGCCATCCCTTTCCTTAATACTGGGGAGACCATTGGTAATGGTATATTTTCTGACTTTTCTATGTCAATTCATATAAGAGATATAGTTAAAACTAAAAGAATTCCCACTTTGATTCAGGTTAATTAATGACTAATAATCTGAGCTCAACACAACGTGATGTCAGACTAGATTCATCCATTTACAATATCACTCAGTGCAATATAAACCGACAAGAGATGCGTCCTGGAACATGAAGCATAACATGCTAACTATGTCGGTGCGGCTAATATATGAGTAAACAAAGAAGTTCTAGTAGAATCATATTTTGATACACAAAATCAGGAATGAACTATAATTTATTAAAATAATAAAATTATAATTCGAGAAGACAGTAAGCATATGATCAAGACACACACATTAAAGCAATTATGTGAATCCTATAAGGATCCACTTGACTAAGTTACTTTGGGGAAACTTCCTAGAAACAGACATCTTACTTGGCCATGCCTGATTTATTACGGTTGCGGTATTTCCAACACCGTGTTCTGCTGGTCGACACTTACAGCAGCAGCTCTGGGAACATCGGGTATGGCCATGAGGGTTGTCTGTGTGTTTTCAGGTTCTGTACTCCCCACTGCCCCCCGCCCCTTCCGCCCCTTTCTCCCCCTCTCTTCTCCTTCTCTCCCCATCTCCTATCTTTCCCCTACTACTCCCCTCCACCTCCCTTCCCCCTCCTTCCCTTTGTCCCTCTTTCTCCCCCTCTCTCCTCCTTCCCTCCCCATCTCCTATCGTTCCCCCCCTACTCCCCTCCACCTTACTTCCCCCGCCCTCCCTTTGCCCCTCTTTCTCCTCCTCTCTTCTCCTTCCCTCCTCATCTCCTATCGTTCCCCTCCTACTCCCACTACCCCCTCTCCCCTCACCCTCCCTCCCCCCCCCCCCACACACCACACACCGTCCACCTCACCCGCCCTCAGCCCCCTCACCTTTCCATCCCCTCCTCCTCCCCTCCATCCCCCCTCTCCTACCTCCACTCCCTCCCCACCCACCCCTTCCCTCCTCCTCCTCCCCCTCGCTCCACCCTCCCCCTACCCTCCCACGCATACACATTGTGGGTCCCCTCACAATTGGGAGTGTAATCGCCGTACACCTACCACATGCCGCGGTTTATTGTGGCCTTACGTCCTAGCAACATCCAAGGTCACATCAAGACGGGTACCGACTTGGGACACTGGTAGCACCTCACCTCATTTCCATGGTGTGTGTTCTTGTTTGGCGTTCTGCTGTGAGGGTCCATGGTTCACAAACATACAGGAAGATGGATGTGACAAAGGAGCCCATCAGCCATATTTTGGAGCTGAGAGAAATACTCTTATCAAACCAAACTGGTTTCAACCTTGTCAATGATGCTGTTGTCTATGCTATCCTATAGACTATATGCAAGGCTTGGAACTTTCATCAGTTAAACTGAGTCCAGGTATTTGAAGCTTGTGACTGTCACGGGCCTCTGTCCATTCACTTTGATCTCTATGTTGATGCCACTGGTATTGCTTGTCATCAGCTTGGTCTTCTCTTCACAGGTTTGTGGAGGCTTTGTCAAGACATTCAACTAATCTTTCCAGTTCTTCTTCCTCTCTTGCTAAACCATCAACGTTATCAGCAAAACGGAGGTTGGTGATTGTTCTGCCTGCAATGCTGACCATGCCTTGATGCTCTTCTAAGGTGTCTGTCATGATCCTTTCTAGAAATATGTTGAAGAGGGTGGGTGAGAGTAGACATTCCTGTCAGACTCCAACTGTTGTTCGGAACTCTTGAAAGTCACAGTGAAAGGGGGAAGACGACAAAGAGGACAAAGGAAGAGGTGAGAAGACACCATCATGGAATGGAACAGGCCTGGAGTTCAGGAAGTCCTAGAGGGCAGTGGAGGACATGGAAAATGGAAAAAAAAACTCATTCCAAAGTCATGTGTGGTGCTCCAACAACCCTCGTGGTTAAGGGATGGAGGATGATGATTTGACACTGCACACACATGGCCACTTTATAGTGCTGCTACACTGCTATTCGCCTCTGCATGACCCGACGGCCCACTCAATCACATATTACCTAATGGGGCTGTCACACTACGACGTAACGACGTCAACGTAGGGAGAACGTGAAGAACGTTGAACTTCTTGGCGTAGTATGCAAATTTGGGCACAAGTTGAACGTGGATGCAGCGTAGTGGACGAGAGAGTAACGTCGGTAAAGCGTAGTGATACCGTCGTTCGACGAGAGAGGTGAACGTTATGAACGTTATTCCATCGTCAGAAGAACGTTACGTGACGTTAGCTACGTCATGAGACGTTGAACGTACGTTGAATGCACGTTCTCCTGACGTTCTCCTGACGTTGTCCTGACGTTCCCATTACGCCCCGTGGGCATTTGCACTTGGTTTAATGGGGGTCAACGTAGTGGAACGTAGTTGAACGTAGTGAGGAGCGTTGGAATAACGTCCGTTTAACGTCATTGACGTTCGCTGAACGTGAACAGAATGTACGGCGAACGTAAACCCTTACGTTCGACCTACGTCAAAACTTTTGAACATGTCCAAAACCTCAACGTAACTTGACGTAACACGACGTAATGTGACGTAGCTCGACGTCACTCTAACGTCATTATGACGTCATCATAACGTAATCCAACGTACATCAACGTAATGACGAAATATCACCACGTTAGGCTCACGTTGGCTCATTACGGCGTAGTGTGACAGGGGTATTAGATGTTGTTAGGATGTAAAACCCGAATAAACCAAACCAACATCAGCAGAACCGATATACCCGCTCCGCAGTCAATTACAGGGAAGTTAAGGTGGTTAGATAGAAACATGAAGTGGCTGCCGTTATTTATATCTACATAATAAATTATACAGTACATATATATATATATATATATATATATAAATCGAAACTTTTTCGAGCAAGTGAATAAGCCTAGTTGGAACATAAGTACCAGGGCCGCGTTCAGGGTACGTCTCGGAGGTGCCTCGGAGGCGCCCGTGACGACACGCTAGTCTGAACGGGAAAGGCAGTTTCTTGTCTCGAAAATGGCCACCCCCATAGGCGGCGGCCATTTGCAATCGAAATGCTGCACTCTGATTGGATGAAACCACTGCATGCGGCGGCCATTTTCGAGGCACTTTTTGTCTCCTGCCTGAAAAGGGAGGCGTCGCCGAGACGTCGCCGAGACGGACCCTGAACGCAAATAGAGCAAAAAGCATTGCCGAGATGTCGCCGAGGTGCCTCCGAGACGGACCCTGAATGCGGCCCAGGATTACCCAGGTGGCGGCGCCACCATCGCACCATAGGCTCGGGCAAAATCCTAGCTGATATAGGACTGGATGAAAAACCCGAGCGTATAATGATATATAATAATAATAATAAAATACCTCCAGCCGAGGATTTATACACGTATAGGAATACTCACTATATATATATATATATATATATATATATATATATATACATATATATGTGTGTATTTCTGAAGTATTTAGTGTATTTTGTAACTTACACATTCCAATGTTATTGTCTGTCTCTATGCAAATGGTAAAAGCAAAGAGTACAATTTAAAAAGGTAAGTACCACTGTCACCTGACTCGCTCACAGTGTCATCAAGCCTACCATCAGGCGGCAATCTGAGCATGAGTAACGACTGTCAGACTGCAGACTTTAGGCAGCAAGTAATCACCTCAGTGCCCTCAGAATATGGGAGAAGCAGTAGTATAGGGTGGTTGCATCATATAAACATAGGGAGTGCTATTGCTCAGTTTTCTGTCTATCTCTAAACTGAGACAAATAAAAAAAATACAGTCCAATAAAGTAGACAGTAAAAGATTAAAAAAAGTAATGTGCAAAGCAAATGCTATTCTCTGGTTGTCTGTGCCTGGTCCTTCCAGCTAGTTAGCATATGTTCTTGTGGTAATACAAGCGAACAGAAAAGACCCACAAGTCTGCTTCCACATTGCAACTGTCTGTGTATAGGCACATCCCGCGTTTGCAATTAGGACGTATATTTTTCTCCTAATGGGATAAATAAATTCGTGGCTTATTCACTAGTCTGACGGCCAGTCGGTGTTGGCAACGTGTGGCAGTCGGCAACGACGCACAGATAAAAATAAAACCAGCCACCCACTAAAACCACAAACCTCTCCCCATTTCCATTGTTTAAAAAAACATGACCTAAATGAATTGTTGATTTTATGATATGACGTCACGGACCAGTGTTGCGTCACGTTGAGCTCCTACTAGCTGGCTGAATTTGTTTTATTCAGATATATCAACCAATCCATTTAGAAATAATGGGAAACGAGACTCAAAAAACTCCAAATGTCGAAATGACTAATTTACAAGATACAGGGATCCAGACAAGAGACGATGCACTGGGTGGCCCTTAGGACTGGGCATAAAGAATGCAACGACGATAGGGGCACTGTGGTGTTCTCTGTGGCGGAGTGGTTAGAGTGTCTGACTTTTTTCTAGGTCGGACTCCTAATCTGAAGGTTGGTGGTTCGATTCCCAGTGCCCCCATCTCTGCCAATTTGGATTTCCACTGCTGTGTATAACTTACAGCGTCATCAAAGGCCAGTTGCTCTCATACCATGTCTATGTGGTGTGGGAGGTTAAAAATCCCTTGGGTCGGTAAAAGTGTAGGTTCGGGCTTTCTATCGACAAACTGTCTAATGGTGAAAACAAGCCTATTCAGGCTTATCCATGATAGGCAGTATAAATCTTCAACAACAACAAAACGACACGCTGAAGGTACGGTAGGCATTACCATTGGCATCTATATCATTGATGTCAATGGCGGACAAAGGAAGACGTGGGAAGACAACATCAGGGAATGGACAGGCTGGGGTGCGGCAAGTCCCAGAGGAGAGTGGAGAACTGGGAATAATAGAGAAAACTGGTTACAAAGTCATCCGTGGTACCCAAACAACCCTCACAGTTAAGGGATTGATGATCATCATTGATGGACTCTTTGACATGACAGGAATTTGTACAGTTATGATCTGAAGACATTTACTAAGACTAAGAGTGAAGCTGCATAAAATAAAACATTTAATGAAAATAGAAACTAGGTAATGCCTATTTCCAACACGAGTGCACATAGCCGGTGTGGGTTCCCCCAACTCCTAACCCGAGCCTGTAGTGTGAAATTCATCCGCTGAGTGGCGCTAGGGGTAACGGGATCGGCGTGCAAGCCTCTATTGACACGAGGTTGTGCACGTCCAGACCATTGATTGCCGCATTCAGAGAGCGTGGTTGTTTGTTTGTTGTTTTACGCCCTAGCACCATCTATGGTCATATCAGAACAATTACCGACTTATGACCGTGTGTAGAACAAGAATTAATAATGGTGATGTAGGTGACTGATTGGTTTGTGTGGAATTGTATGTTTCTTAGCTCAAATTGCTGAAATCTGTGTCTTAAATATATTCATTATATCATTATATTGCATGTGTGCATCCATGTTTTAATTTTTTATGATAAATTATTATGTATTTCTATTAATTTTGAATAAAATCTAAGTTTTGCCCGATGCGTATAGGCAAACTCAATGGCCGTATGGCTGTGTTTTGCTCTGGATGCCATTTTCAGCACATGCGCAGTTGGAATGACGATCTAGTCTATTCAACTTCAGTCCATTTGAAATCACCCTGTGCACTCAATTGGATTAATACATATGCCTATTTATGCACATTTATAACCATGTGTTCTGATTATAATATATTCAGACTAGTTCCTTAATTAGGCTAACATTTGTGTCTATGTACATTCACAGCCATATCTTCTAATTTATAATATGTTCACATTAGTTCCTTATTTGGAATATTATTTATGTCTATGCACATTTATAACCATGTCTTCTGACATGTTCATAATAATTAATTAATTGGACTATTATTTATACACATTAATAAACATGCCTTCTGATATCTTCATAAGAGTTCCTTAATTCGACTATAATTTATGGCTAAACACATGTATAACCATGTCTATTGACATGTTCATAATATTTCATTAATTGGACTATTATTTATGCCTATACACATTAATAAACATGCCTTCTGATATCTTCATCGTAGTTCCTTAATTGGACTATAATTTATACCTAAACACATCTATAACTTAATACGGTCATGGGGGTGATGAAAATGGGAAATATTGTGCCTAGAGCCGGATTCGAACCCACGTCTCTTTGCATTCCGGGCCAGTGTGCTAACCATTACACCACCTAGACTCCCTGATATCACCACACTACCCACGACTACCTGTCTATGTGGTTACTTGCCTGAGAGGTCAGTGCAGACCACTACACTCGTCCCCCTGGAATTGTAAGTCTTTTAATGCTTACAATTACATACATACAGGCAATGCACTAACACATACATACACAGGGGAGGTTCAACAACCATACAGCGCAAAGCTTGTACAGGATCCTGGTCACAGCACCAATGTCATGGGGGTGATGAAAATGGGAAATATTGTGCCTTGAGCAGGATTCGAACCCACATCTCTTTGCATTCCGGGCCAGTGTGCTAACCATTACACCACCTAGACCCCTAATATCACCACACTACCCATGCCTACCTGTCTATGTGGTTACTTGCCTGAGAGGTCAGTGCAGACCACTACACCTACTATAACCATGTCTTTTGATTATAATATGTTCACATCAGGTCCTTACTTGGACTATTATTTATACATATGCACATTTATAATAATGTTTTTAGATTACAAGAAGTTCACGCTAGTTCCTTAATTGGACTATAATTTATGACTAAGCACATCTATGACCATGTTTTCTGAAACAAGAAGTTCACACTAGTTCCTTAATTGGACTATTATTTATCCCTATGCACATTTATAACCATGTTTTCTGATTATTACATGTCCACACTAGTTCCTTCATGGGGCTATTCTTTTTAAAACCATTTCGATTATAATACCCAGACTAGTTCCCTAGTCCGACACGGTGGCGCCACCTGCGAGTGAAAGCTAATTCACCATCTGTACACCTCACGAGGGACTCACCTCACCTCATTACACCTCACCTCACCCTGTTTACACATGCACGCACACCTGCTTCTGTGGGAGCCTCAGAGGCCTGAACAATGCCCACAGTCAGTACCTTGCTGACCATGTCACACATGAACAGTTAGATTACAGATATAATAAAAGACAAAAATCAAGCGAATGCACTTTGAAATCAAAAGTCATGCCTGGTAATGGCTTAAAACGATAACCAATGAAAATGCCAGATGGGGGAACTAGTTGAATCATATATATTGGGCTTATGTCGCGAAATAAGGTTTTCACAGAGGCAGTGCAACAATAGATATGAAGTTCATGCTGCTTGACCCAATGCAGGCATCCCCTCCCCCAGAAAAACAGCCTAGTATTGTCTGAGTTTACAGAACTATTATTTAATACATACATATATAGCTATCTCTCAGAAATTGATTTACTACCTTATTACTTTTAGATATATAAATATATATATATAAATATATATATATATATACATATTTGTCCTCAGCATCATGCTGTCGGTCGCGATGCGATGAAGACTGCTTTCATTACTTGACTGCCGCTCTCCATTTAGCTCTCTGCTGTGAGAGTTGCGTCCATGAGTCGGTCTTTGTCGATGGAAGATGAGCTCGAGCAGCGCGGTCCTTGGTAACCCAGGCGATGACCGAGCTGGTATGGTGTTTTGTGCGGTTGTACATTTCATGAAAGCTGCCTGCAAAAGTTTTGAAGTGCTGCTGGCTTTTGCAAGTTACCAGCGGCACTCTCTCGGGGAGCAAATAGAGGTTTCACTCCAGCAAGAACATGTCAAGACAGGCGCAAAACTATTTGTCCTAACACTCGTTTAAAGTACCCATGCTAAAAACACATCTGTAATTTAGTATATATATGTGAATGTATTATTTATATATGTGTGTATATGAGCCTTTCTCAAATGGTGATAAGTAAGTAAGATGGGACAAAACTTTGTCCATTTTAACGATCAACATATGCTTATGCATTTGCTCAGGATGAACTGATTTATGGTGTTTTTTAATACCAATAGAATACATATTGATTTGAAGCAAATGTCCTTGTGTTTTCAGTGTAACCGTTTCTGTGCTGTTTTGTGTCAATCGTTATGCAGACAACAAAAGAATTAGTTAGCACCTTTTGAGACAGGCTCATATATATTCAGGGGAGACATATTTATACATATTTGAACTTAGATAAAAATTCACCCGGTACTTGTAGTACACGGGTGAAGGACAACGTAGTGTAAATACAGGCGAAAATAGGTTTAGTATGGAACATGAACTAGAAACTGTGGCTCCAGTATCAAATGGCTACTCATATAGGCACATAGTTGGTGAAATGGGCGAGAATGCAAAAAGACAAGATGGCAGCCAGAGAACGCCATCGATTTCACTTTTAAATTGCATTAAAATATATGTTTTATTATATTTTCCAACTCAAAAGTAGCGGGTAAACATGAAGACATATACAAAGAATAAATGTTGCTTCTTAGATTGAGAAATTAGGCTCTCATAAAGACTCATTTCATTAGCCCAATTTTTCGACCATTTTTATATAAGGCTGATCTTCACCCGTGTACTACAAGTATCGGGTGAATCTTTTATCTAATTTGAACTATACTACTTAAAGTAACATTAAACGCCATGCTTTACGTTGCAGTATGTTGGTCCCAGTGTCTAAGTCTAAAGCTATACAATCTAAAGAAAGGGAGTTAATAAGGTCTTGGACCTTCTCGCCGATCTCGAGGTTTTGTTCTTGGGACATACACCATTCCTACATACTGTTTCACAACTAGTAAGAATAGTTCTCGTAAAACCCAAACAAACAAACAAACGAATAGTTCTTGCAAAGCAAACAACTCTCTTGTACGCCTGTGAGTGACTCATTGAGGACAAACCTTTCGTTGTGTGTCATTCAATTACCGAGAAGAGAATAATTATATTAAATATTAACTTTCACCGTTGCTTTAAAAAGTCTCCAAGCAATGTTCAGTGAAAGCAAACTGTTTAACTGGATTCCTGTAAAGCATATTCCATAGATTCCACCCGGATATGACGTCATATGTTACTAGGACGGAAGACCCCTAACAGCCACAATCTTCCATAAACGAAGACATTGTGAACACATTTATTGCTTCGGTGCTTCGGTTAAAAGCCAAGACATTCGGGCGGTGACCTCTGCATGATTATTGTTTTCTTGAACAGTCCCCTCCAGTAAGTGGTGGCGTGTCGGTGAGAGGGGTAGGTGTGGGGGAGGGGGGGGGGGGGGAGGAGAAGCGTGGGCGAGAAAGGGGGAGGGCGGTGAGGGAACAGTGGACGGAGAAGAGGGAGGCATTGAACGGTGGGGAGGGAGGAAGGAGAGGGGGGGGGGGTAGGGAGGAGAGAGGGAAGGGCAGGAGGAGGGAGGGAGGGAGCGAGATGGGGGATAGAGGCGGGGGGATGGAGTGGATGAGGGAAGGAGTGGGTGGAGGATAGGATGGGGGGCGAAGGGGTAGGGAGGAGACGGAGTGGGGGGGGAGGGCGGGAGTGGGCAAGAAGGAGAGGGGGAAGGTGGGAGGCGGAGGGGAGGATGGAGGGAAGGGGAGGGAGGAAAGGATGGGATGGAGGGAAGGGTTGGCAGAGCAAGGGATGGGAGGCACAGAAGGGAGGGGCGATAGGGTGAGAGATTCGGGTGGAGGGGACGGGAAGGGTGATGTTAGGGACGGAAGAGAGGTACGGGGAGGGGAGGGAGGTGTGGGAGGGAGATAGCAGGTGTGAGGTGAAGGGGAGGGGGAAGCATAGAAGGGGGGTTAGTGGGGGTAGGGTGGCGCTGAAGGGGGGAGAGGGAATGAGGGGGGGGGAGTATGGAGGGGGGGGAGTTAGCGGGGGTAGGGTGGAGGTGAAGGGAGGGAGAGGGAATGAGGGGGGGATGGAGGGGGGGAGTTAGCGGGGGTAGGGTGGAGGTGAAGGGAGGGAGAGGGAATGAGGGGGGGATGGAGGGGGGGAGTTAGCGGGGGTAGGGTGGAGGTGAAGCATGGATGGGGGGGGGGGGGGGGTAGGGGGGGGGGGTGGAGGTGAAGGGAGGGGAAGTGGGTCTCACTGAAAACCGATATTATAAGCAGGTATCCCACGGTGCATGCGCCGACTGGCCGTGTTCTGGAATGTGGGCGATGATAGGGTGTCTGAGGCATTGTTTCAACAGGCATGCCAGGTAACCCACGCTTCCTCCCGGCAGGAACTGCCGCCGCCACCTCCAGCACCCCCATGACATTTACAGACCACCTATAGCTGATGGGTGTGCTTTACCATAGAATCACCGACCACCTTACGTAGGCGTAAAGTTGCATAGCCCGATGATTTTGAATTTCTGTAATTTTTCTGAGATAAATATATTGGATCGATCACTAGTATCTACTTTACATTACTTTAAAGTTACTTTTATTTTAAATGGTAAACTTTTGAGATATTTGTAGTGCAAACAAGGAAAATTAGTTTTGGCAAGCTTGCCGAAACTCTGACACCATAGACCTCTACAGTAACATGTTCTGCTAAATTGACTCAGTATTCCCTTCTGTGCAGAAACAAATGTTCAATAAGTGCATCAGTATCTAAGTTAGATATGTAAAATTCAAATCTAGATAATTGTTTTGTTTTTGAAAATTTCATATTTTATCGGACTATGCAACTTTAAAGATTCATAGTCCGATGAAAGCGTCAATTTTGTAAAACCAAAACACTTAGGCCAAACAAAAACTAAGTTGGTGATCGTCCTTTTGAAATAAAAAATCTGTGTCGGGTGGGTGGCTTTAATTAAAATATTTTAATTAAAATCTTTAAGTTCTTCATGTACACATCACACTGTTTTCAGTCAAACAATGAACATTGTATTCTCATTTTGAAATATATTATATCATACAGTTCTAAAAGTTTCAATTTTGGAACATATTGTGGGCTTGGAACATATTGTGTGCTTACGGAAGTTGAATTGCTGCTTGCCTGACACATTTTTAGCAGTCATTAAAAACTAAGTAAAAAAAGAATATTCAAGGGCGGGCGATTTTTCAGGTACAGGTGGGGACGATCACCAATTTTTTAATTTGATTTGGCCTCATCTAGATTTGACTCCATATATCTAACTTATATTATTTATCTATTACGTAAGTGAGAAAACAATACAATTAGTTTGGTTGAGCTATCTCTGGCTGGACCCTCCTTAAAAGGCCCCTCCGCTTTATTAAAGTCAAAATTCTGGGCGAGTGAGGCAGATAGGGGGAGACCACACGTGCACGTGACCCCCCTGAGTCGGTACCTCCCCGTATTGGGAGCATTGAGCTGGTGGCCAAGGCGCTCCAGTCCAGTTCAGTGAGCAGTAAACAAGTGAGCCGTTGTTAACATAGGCCCAATACACAATAATCGGCCCAATACACAATAACATCACTCAGTCATATATTGGCTTAACGGGTGGCTCACGGGCACGACCTATAATATTCATTAACAAGTGCTCAGATAGCACCACAAGACATATACAGGTTAATAGCAGACAAGCAATGCAGGTGGACTCCATTCCAAATAATATTAGCATAACAAGTTATACAGCACATTATTGTTGCACTTCTTCATAAGCATTTGTTGCCACTTGGAAGGGAATATGGAGTCAATTAAATAGAACCGGTTACTGAAGAAGTTTATCATGTCAAAGTGTTGGTGTGCTTGTTAAAATTAATTGTATATATCTTCACTTCAAATATCGCAAAAGTTACTTCAAACTAAAATAAGGTATATCATAACAATCAACATAATATATTTATCTTTTTTTTTTAGAGAAACTCAAAACCATCGGAGATTGCAGCTTTCATGCACAACTCCGTCTCAGACATGATGTGTTGCTAAGGCGGAAAACTCCAATAAACCAAGTCAAGCCAATGTGCAATTCACTCAACTTATAGGGTTTGTTGGTTGTTGGAGTTTTACGTCCAGGGAACATCTAAGGTCATAGTCATATCACGACGGGCATTGACTTATGACAGTGCACACTCATGGCAACTTTATAGTGCTGCCCTCCTGGGAAATCATGATGACGGCACCATGACCACTCTGTCACATTATCCTGACACTGAACTAACCAGTCATCGCCCTATCGTATTAATGCCGAATGCTAGGCTAGGAAGTGACAAGTACCAATTTATTAGTCATTGGTTTGACTCGACTGGGAACCGAACTCCCGACTTTCCGCACGCGAAGCCCGCGCTCTACTGATTAGGCCATCACGCCCGGTTTTAGGGTTGGTTGAGCTCCATCATGCTGACACTGAATTTAAGCCAATAGTCGAATTCTCTCACATTTGCTAATGCCACTTTGTTAGATGATGAGTATAGCTGAATTGATAGAACGCCCACTTCCCAGGTGGGAGGTAGTGGGTTCGATCCCCTGCCGTGAGCAACCAATAACTTACAAAATTAATATTTGCCACTATCTCGCATGACATTTGCCATTTCTACGATAATACAAGAATTAGTTGGCTCAGTATCCAGATAATGCGATTTATTGGGATATAAGGTCATACTACTTGTAGCATGGTATCCCAGAGGGTCAGCACTATACAACCAGCATGAATGTGTACTGTCACAAGTCGGTAATCCAACTGATATAATCCCAGGTGTTGCTAGGATATACCTTCCTTATAAACCTTATATGACCTGATATGTTTCAAGGACATTATTATTAAATGAGTCGGCACTTCTAAGTAAAACATAGATATAAAAGTGTACGCGTTTTATATAAAAATGCAATTGTTGCGATATATTATACATATATACAACCTATAGAATTTGAACTTTTGTGTTTAATTGGAGGCTATGTTGTTGCTAATATAGGTCAAACTCTCGGCATTATTCATGACACCGTGCGTTTTACCAGGATCAAAGGACCCGTGTACTGGCAATACGATACATATTCACAAAAATGAAGACGAGGAAACTTTCCACGACTAATATTACAATATACGACGTTGGGTATATATACTTCGTACCCGATAAATAGTCGTTGTGTGATTCTGTTACTTACATACTGGTTGGTTGTTGGAGTTTTACCTCCTGGCAACACCTAAGGTCATATCAGGACAGGTACTGACTTGTGACAATGCACACTCATGGCGACTTAACAGAAATGCCCCACTGGGAGACCAGGCTGTCAGCACAATGACCTGATTTCCCACTCAGTCACATTATCCTGACACTGAGCCAGCCAGTCCTTGCCCTATCCTAATAATGCCGATCACCAGGCTAGGAAGCGACATGAATCAATTTCTAAGTCATTGGTTTGACTCGCACAGGTTTCGAACCCGTA
The DNA here is from genome assembly GCA_030323885.1 of Branchipolynoe longqiensis. Classification (NCBI taxonomy): domain Eukaryota; kingdom Metazoa; phylum Annelida; class Polychaeta; order Phyllodocida; family Polynoidae; genus Branchipolynoe; species Branchipolynoe longqiensis. The sequence continues at coordinate 100,405,858 of CM059192.1, read as the reverse complement.
GGTCCGAATCCCACGATCTCCCATAACAGAAGACAGATGCTCAACTCATTTGGCCATCCCATCTGGTTAATTAGTTATAATATTATATACACTTTTGCACACTACAGCATATAGCATATAATGGAGAATAATTTAATTGTCTAAGAAGAATTATCCCATGCGAGTCTGAGGGGGAAATAACACATGTATTACCAAGGTGCCTCTTGATTAAAATAGTCCGATTGTATTGAGGTTCTGTCATGTTCTTTTACATAAATACATTAGGTTGGTCGTTATCATCTACCTTACCTTAGTCATGTGTATGCAGCTATTGCAGGTATAGCAATACCTCAGGGAGTTTGACGCCCCTGCCCTGCAGAGTTGTAAACCACTGCCTTGTGGTACAGGTTCTTGACAGAACCGAAGGCTAAGGGAGCAAACCCTAAACAGAAAACCATGTCACTGTGGCAGCATTAAGGGCGGTTGATGTATGGAACTCCCAACATCTCCCGACCAGCCACTGCAGGGACAAATAGTTTTGCGCCTGTCTTGACATGTTCTTGCCGGTGTGAAACCTCTATTTGCTCCCCGAGAGAGTGCCGCTGGTAACTTGCAAAAGCCAGCAGCACTTTTGCAGGCCACTTTCATGAAATGTAATCAAGAGAAACCTGAAGCTGAGAGACATTAAGACCGACTCATGGACGGAACTCTCACAACAGAGTGCTAAATGGAGAGCGGCAGTCAAGTAATGAAATCAGTCTTTGTCGCATCGTGACCGACAGCATGATGATGATGATGATGACCTTAGTTTGAAGTAACTTTACTTTAAAATGACAAGCATGGGAAATACTTGAAGGGTAAACATGCTAAATTAATGTTGGCATCCTTGTCAAAACTGTGAACCGATAGGCTTAATCAGTGAAAGGTTCTCTTACTGTTGCATAGTCCGATGAAAACATCACATTTTAGAAACAAAACCCTTATTCTAGATTTGAACCGACATATCCAACTTAGATATTGGTGAGGTTATTAATCATTTGGTTGTACATAGGAGGGTGTACTAAGCCAATTTAATATAACTTGTTATTGCTGAAGTCTACGAATCAGAGTTTTGGCAAGCTGCCAACTTTAATTTAGTATGGTTTAACTTCAAATATCTCCTATGGTAGTCATGTTAAAGCGAGGTTACTTCAAACTAAAGTAAGGTAGATTATAGCAACCAACTTAATATATTTATCTCAGAAAATGACAGAAACTCAAAACCATCGGATAAAGCTAAGATTCCTTATACACGGTATGCGGCATGTGGCATGGAGCATGCGAATGTCGTATGTGGGGGGATGCCAACCCGCAACATTTGTTGGGGTTTTTCATCCTAATTTGTGAAGGCACAGTATTGGTTTCTATGGCAAACGCAGCAGTATTCGCATTCGCATGCCGCACCGATCGGTCCATATACCGATTCAGTTGCCGCATGCGCAGTCACGTTCGCGTTCGCACATTCGGACGTATGGAAGGACCACTATTCATTTACATGCTTTTCGATTCTTATTCGCATTCACATTCTTATTCGCATTCGCATGCCGCATACCGCGTGTAAGGAATCTTAGCTTTACACAACTTTAAAGTGGCTTAGAGAGACCTTCTATGCAGCAACACATGCTCAAGAAGTGCACCAGTGTCTAAGTTGGATATGTAGATGAAAATCTAGATAATTGCTTTGCTTTGGAAAATGTAATTCTTTTATCGAACTATACAGCCAATAATAAGGCAAGCCCTATTAAATTGTGATATGGTATAACCTGTTAAACCAAGCTCGGTTAAACCAAATAATCGGTTAATCCAAATGTTTTTCGGCGGTCCGGCAAAATACTACCATTTACCATATAAAAAAGTAGGTTAAACCAAAGTCGGTTAATCCAAATTATCGGTCAATCCAAACAGAATTGTCGGACCCCAGGCCACTTCCGGTATGGTTAAACCAAACTTTTATGTGGTTTTAAGGTCATCTGAGACCCCACCAACTTTTTTATATGATAAATGGTTGTATTTTGCTGGGCTGCCGAAAAAAGTCTGGATTAACCGATCATTTGGTTTAACCGAGCCTGCCTTAATGGGGTTATACTGTATATACATAAAAAAAACAGAATCAAAGTGTCCACATACATTGTATACTACATTCATAATGCACCCACATATTTGCCAACGAAAGCCAAGTCAAAGTCAAAGCCAAAGCGCGGTTAAACCAATGATCAGTTAATCAAAACATATTCCTAGGGTCCCTTCAAGTTTGGTTTAAACGGGTTATACTGTAGTTGGTTGAAAGACCGAGTCTACCTGCTTCTCTATATCTTTATTTCTTTATTTCTTTATTTCACCCCCCACCCCCAATCTTTCTCTCCCTCTCACCCTCCAACTCATGTCTTGATCACTGTGGCGGCTGGCGTGACGTGACGTGACAAAATGACGTGTCGTGACGTCATGGCTCACTAAGCAAACACCCCTTCATGTTCTCAGAATGCGAGAGCCCGTCAGAAGTCGGTGAGGCGTGAAGCACCCGGCAAACCGCAGACGACACTCGGCCATCTTAAAGCGCGGGAAAAGCCCGCCGCACGCCAGTCCTCAGCGACTGCTCGTAGCGCGTGGTTATCGTCTGCTGGCTGCGTTCTTTGCGCGTTCCTCCCCTGTCGTCTGCTCATTGAAATGAACCGGAAGCAGTATTAGCTCTGAGCAGGCAGTCACCATTCTAGGCTGGGACGTCGAAGGGGAGGGTTTAGGATTGGCGCCACGTACCAATTGTCGTCTGCTCGCCCTCACCTTTCGTCGCAGAGAGGAGGATTCTTTGTCTTTTCTTTTTTTTGGTACCCGGCGCCGCAATTTGAATGCTGTTCCGATGATGGCGCCAATTCGGGGACTGTGACGGACTGACTGGTGAGGGACGAGAAAGAAACGAAGCGGGCTTCATTCAACAATAAAACTCTTCTATTCTAGTCAATGAAAAATGGTAAGTGTGTGAATACATACCTATATCTATCTCTATATATATGTGTATATATATGCATGCATATGTATATATATATGTACATATATATATTAATCGTCCCAGTTCCTATACAAAATATACATTAAAAAAGACCTTAAAAGCAAACAACAATTAAAACATTTAAATTTTACTTAGATTTGTACTGCTCTAATGAAAAATTGAATACAATTTATTTTACTTAAAGTTGCATAGTCCGATGGTTTTGAATTCCTGTATTTTTTCTGAGATAAATATATTAGATCGATCACTAGTATCTACTTTACATTAGTTCAAAGTTACTCTTATTTTAAATGGTAAACATTTGAGATATTTTGAGTGCAAACATGGAAAATTAGTTTTGGCGAGCTTGCCAAAACTCTGACACCATAGACTTCTGCAGAAACATGTTCTGTTGTATTGACTCATTATTGGCTTCTACGCAGAAACATGCTTAATACGTGCATCAGTATCTAAGTTAGATATGTAAAATCAAATCTAGATCAATTGGTTTGGTTTTGAAAATTTGATATTTCATCGGACTATGCAGCTTTAATATTTATATAAGCATAATTAATTATGGAACATGTTCTGCATATATATAAAGATTTATGTATGATTGATGATCGATTGCTGATGGCTTAATGCCGGGTCAGCCATAGTCATGGTGAAAAGCTAGTGGCATCTATTTTGTTGTTCTTGCCAATCACATTCAAATAGCCGACATTGAAATTTACACCTTCCAAATGGTCAGATCTATGTCAAATGGTAGCAACCACCACATCTAATATAGTTTTGAAGTGGCGCAGGGTGATGTAATATGATGTGTATTTATTTATGGAAGATTTATGGATAAGAAGTATATTTTGGTTTGAGCCTTCAGTTGACTTAGTCTGACGTCACCAGGATAATCCGATTCACTCCTGCTAATAGCCCTGTCACACTACGATGTATCTCGCCGGCATGCCGCCAACGCGCAAAAGCACTTTTAATCGTCGAGAAACGTCAAACTTTTCCACGTCAGCACAACGTATTGGTAGCGTGCGGCCGACGTTGTGAGAAAAAAAACAAAAAAGTTTGGCGTGCCATCCTGATATGACCTTAGATGTTGCTAGGACATAAAACAACAAAGCAACATTTTGGCGCAACATGTGGGAACGACCCTCATGCACGCGCGGCGTCTGCCAAGCATTCGCATAACGTTATTCTAGCGATGTCGACGTGCTTCTGATGTCGCCATAATATTGGCACCCACGCATTGTCGCACGTCGAAAGTTTTGTGCAATTGCCGATACCCTGATGCGCGTCGCCGACTGTCACCGTCCATCAACGATTACCAATGCGCACCTAACGCACGCGTAACGCTTCCAGATGTCTCCCGACGTTTCCCCAAAAAGTGACACACATCGACGCGCGTTGGCGAGAAACGTAGTGTGACGGCACAATAATATTCACTACATACACCAGCCACCAAAATCACCATCACCATCAACATCAACAACACCATCAATGCTATAAACACCACTAACTACCAACATCAACACCACTAACACCAACAACCACCAAGGGCACTTGTCATTAAGCTTGCTTGGTGCATTGAGAGGATAATGTAACTGAGTTGTCATATCACGGTGTCGATGTATCTCAGTGGGCCACTGACGGTATGTCTAACAAGGCGTGTACACTGCCATAAATTGGTACCAGTTAGGATGTCATCAGATGTTACTAGGGTATAAAACCCCAATCATTCACTCACTCAAATGCAAGTAGTCTGCTCAGTGAAACTGTAGCTTGCTTTCAGTGAAACCAAATTCCTTGTTTATCGCATAAGTAACCATGGTCACGCAAAGCCGTCTGCCCTGACTCAGACTACAGCAGACGACATTTATTGGCGCAAATCACGTCACAGGTCAAATACACACCCCTAGACCCAACCCACAGTTAGGCATAGGGGTTGAACGTTGGGTCCATTGACAGAGACGACCTGACTGTAGGAGCCGTATTTTTGTCTCGTTTAAAGGTCGACTAACATGACCGACCACAACTGACCTATATCATGACTGAATGTAGCTATTCTATGACAGTCACTTACGACTTAAACTTACCCAGAACTTGTGAGGACAAGGTGCGACTATCAGCGTCCTTCAGTCCCAATGACCCTCCTTAAGATGGTGTAGACCTGAGAATATTCTCACAGTTTAAGAACGATCCTCACTGGAATGAGACTCAAATATATTTAGCCTGATAAGTTACTAGGAGGAGGATAATCACAAATAAGCAGTTATATTCATTATAGTACTAGAAAGGCACCCTTAGGTCTCGGACAACAGACCATGAAGCCTCCTTGGAATAATTGTGAATTTGAAAGTTCTGGGCTTAATCCCCTGTCGAGTCAAACCAATCACTTGCAAAATTAATATTTATTGCTACATTTTTCTGATACTTGGCGTTACTGGGATAACGTATAAGCTGCTTGTTAAGTGTCCGGATAATGTGACTGAGTTGGATATTGTGTTATGGTGCCACTGCAGGGTATCCCAGTGAGGCAAAATCATAAAAGTCGTGATGGGTGTGCGACGTCACAGATCAGAACTCGGTCCGACAATACCTTTGATTTTGCCAGGATGAAGAACCCCAATAAACCAACTCAAATCGTGTATGTAATCACGGTTATAACTTATATATATATATATATATATATATATATATATATATATATATATCGCGTGTAGCACTCTGTACCGAGACGAGTTCCTTACTCATACACGGGTGTCGCCATCTATCACTATGAGTATGAGTGAAATTCCAGCACCTAATGGACACAAACCAGGATGAACATTTCCAGTCTGTTCACTTACATAGGACATCTGAGCCGCGTTCAGGGTACGCCTCTGAGGCGATTCTGAGACATGTCGGAGACGTGTTTTGGCTTATTTCCATTCAGGGTACACCTCCGAGTCGTCTCGGAGACGTCCCCCATTTCAGAGTAGAGACAAAAAGCGTCTCGAAAATGGCTGCCGTATTCAGGGGATTCAGCCAATCAGAGCTAGTTTTTTCCATTGCAAATGGCTGCCCACTATGGAGGGGTGGCCATTTTTTAGGTGACCAAAAGCTAAGTCGTTCAGACTAGCATGACGTCAGGAATTTCTCCGAGACGCCTCCGTGACACACCCTGAACTGGGCCCAGGTTGTGCGCAAGAGTAGCAATGGGTGGTCATGTGACCGGAAGTGCAGCTTGGTTCCGGTCTGCTGACTACGGGAGAGCCTGCAAGAACCTGGTGTGAGCATTGCTGCAGGCCTCTCCGTCACTTCCGAAATTACGTCAATACTTTGCCATTTCAATATTGCATTTTTATGTCTTGCCAAATGATGACACTTCCCAATCATCTGTGCGATGTCTCCTATACAACCTTAAGGGCGCATTCCATATACGCGTAATGCGTAATGCGTTATGCGTTACGCGTTATGCGTTATGCGAATGCCAGCATTCCATATGCGCGTAATGCGTAATGCGTTATGCGTTATGCGTTATGCAGTGAAGTATATAAAAAGTATATAAAAAGTGTGTGTGACTCTGTGTCTCTGTGTGTGTCTCTATGTGTGTGTCTGTGTCTCCGTGTCTCTGTGTGTGTCTCTGTGTGTGTCTGTGTGTGTGTGACTCTGTGTCTCTGTGCATGTCCCTATGTGTGTGTCTGTGTCTCCGTGTCTCTGTGTGTGTCTGTGTGTGTGTGACTCTGTGTCTGTGTGTGTGTCTCTATGTGTGTGTCTGTGTCTCTGACAAAGAGACACACACAGACACACACAGACACATATACACACAGAGACACACACAGAGACACACACAGAGACACACACAGACACAGATACACACACAGAGACACACACAGACACAACACACAGACACACACAGAGACACACACAGAGACACACACACATAGACACACACACACAGACAGAGACACACACAGAGACACATATACACACACAGAGACACACAGAGACACAACACAGAGACACACACACATACACACACAGACACACACAGAGACACACACAGAGACATACACAGAGACACACACACAGACCCACACAGAAACACAGAGACACACACAGAGACACAGAGATACACACACAGACACACACAGCAACAGAGACACAAAGACACAGACACACAGAGACACAACACAGAGACACACACAGAGACAACACACAGAAGAGACACACACACAGACACACACAGACACAGAGACACACACAGAGACACACACACAGACACACACAGAGACACACACACAGAGACACACACACAGACACAGAGACACACACACAGACACAGAGACACACACACAGACACACAGACACACACAGAGACACACACACACAGACACACAAACAGAAACACAGAGACACACACAGAGACACAGAGATACAGACACAGACACAGACACAGCACAGAGACACAAAGAGAGAGAGAGACAGACAGACACCCAGACAGACACAGAGACAGACACAGACAGACACACACAGAGACAGACACACACACAGACACACACAGATACACACACAGAGACACACACAGAGACACACATAGACACAGAGACACAGAACACCAACAACAAGACACAACACAAAGAGACAACACACAGAGACACACACAGAGACAAGACACACACACAGACACACACAGAGACAGACACACACACAGACACACACACAGATACACACACATAGACACACACACAGACACAGAGACACAACACAGAGACACACACACAGACACACACACAGAGACACACACAGACACGCACACAGACACAGATACACACACAGAGACACACACAGAGACACACACAGAGAATGGGACGGTCCAAACATGGCTCAGTTTAGCTTGCTTAGAGGGATGTTAGGACCGTCCCAAATATGAAGACTGCTTCCTCACAGGTCCGCCGCATAAACCTACATGTTTGCACAGGCTGTCCGTAATTATCAGTCGCCTCCTCCAGCCTTATATCAATGGACAAATGCGACTGATGCTATTCTATTCGCACCACCTTGTCCCGGCTGTCCGTAATTATCAGTCGCCTCCTCCAACCTTATATCAATGGACAAATGCGACTGATGCTTTTCTATTCGCACATCTTTTACGCATTACGCATTACGCACCGATCGCTACAGGGACCGATCGGGATAATGAATTTCTGACGCATTCGCATTCGCATTACGCATTACGCGTGTATGGAATGTAGCTCATAGGTTTCAAGGCGTTTCGATTTTTTGTCGCATTCGCATTCGCATTCGCATTACGCATTACGCGTATATGGAATGCGCCCTTTACGCTCAATCTGGGCAACCCGTGTCTTCTTTTTAAGAAATGAAGAGTATTCTATGCATAGCAAACTCTTCTTGTATATGTAAATATATTTAATACAGAGACGCGATGTTTGTGGTGTTGGTGATATTGACGGTGCTGGTGGTGTTGGTGGCTAGTGTATGTAGCGAATACTAGCTTCCAATGCCATTAACAATAATCTCAATGACGAGCAGGAGTGAATCAGATTGTCCCGGTGAAATCAAACTAAGTGAATCGAAGCCTCAAACCAAGATATAGTTGTTAGCCAAACAACCATTCCTAAATACACATCATATTACAGCAGCTTGCACCCATTGACGAGTTTACACGATACTACTTATTATATATGGGTTATTATTAAATGGAGGAAAGATCACATTGTACAACAGTAGTAATGCAGTTATACATATTCACAGGTGTGAATAGCGTGCACTACAATCTATTTTTAGCAGGAAGAATACATATTGTAAATGCATTGTAGTCATACATAAATATGTATACATATATATATATATATGTTATGCATAACGACAATACATTTCGATTTGCAGTCGACCGAGTACATTAACTGATTTTCCCCTACTCGAATCACTCTTGTGACTATGCACGCTATGCAGTACAGGCGTGCGACTGTCCAAATAATCTTTTTTTAAAGAAGAAATATCCCCCACCCCCCTTTCTGAAAACGCAACTTCAAAAGGCATAATCGCATAGTACGTCCTCTAAGTCTATACTGGACAAAGCATTATCAAACCATGGACCTCGCTTCTGAAGTAACCCCCTCCTCCCTCCCTCCCCTCCCGTCCCCCAGTCCCCCCCCCCCCCCGTTCATCTGCCCACCCCTTTCCCTCCCCCTTTCCAATCTCTCTCCCCTTCCTCCCGTCTCCTCCCCCCTTTCATCTGCCCATCTTCCACTTCCCCTCTCCCACCTTTCCACCCATTCCCTTTCTCCCCTGTCATCCCCATTCCCCCTCCCTCCCCTTCTCCTCTCCCCATCTCTCCTCTCCGACGTCCTCTCTCCCATCTCTCCTCTCCTCTCCATCTCCTCTGTCCCAAATCCTCATCCCCTCTCCACCTTGCCTCTCCATCTCCCCTCTCCATCTCCTCTCTCCCAAATCCCCATCCCCTTCCCATTCTCCTTTCTCCTCTCTCCTATCTCTCCTATCTCTCCTCTCCATCTCCTCTCTCCCAAATCCCCATTTCCTTCCCATTCTCCTCTCTCCCATCTCGACTCTCCCATCTCCACATTCCCTTCCCATTCTCCTCTCTCCCATCTCCCCTCTCTCCCAAATCCCCCTTCCCATTCTCCTCTCTCCCAGCTGCTCTCTCCCAGTTCCCCTCTCCATCTCCCCATTCCCCTCCGATTGTTCACTCTCCCATCTCCCCTCTCCAATGTTTTCTCTCCCATCTTCCCTTCCCATTCTCCTCTGTCCCCTCTCCCCTCTCCATCTCTTCTCTCCCAAATCCCCATTCCCCCTATTCATTCTCCTCTCCCCATTTACCCTCTCCCACGTCTCTCTACCACCTCTCCATTACTCCCCCCTCCCCTCCCCCCTCCCCTCTCCCATCTCCCCTCTCCATTCCCTCTCTCCCAAATCCCCTTTCCCATTCTCCTCCCTCCCAGCTGCCCTCTCCCAGTTCCCCTCTCCCACCTCCTCATTTCCTTTCCACCTTTCCTCCTCTCCCACCTCCCATCTCCGCTGTATCCCTACCCCTCTTCCCCTCCCTTCTCCTCCTCGTTCCCCCCTTCCCACCACACCTTCCCGTCCATACTGCACTCTCCATCCCCTCTCCCCATCTCTCTCTGATTGACATCGCATCTCTGTATTAAAAATATATTAACTTGAGAAACCATTGCTTATTCCCAACTGTTTTCTAATACATACCGAAAGACATTACCACTTATTTCAGCTTCTTATAGCCTCAAGTCTATCAATGTGCGCCATTAAGAAATCTGCCAATTACTGGTGTCAAATGTAGATCTTTGACATATATATGCACAAGTATATGCGACTGACTCGTTGGACTAAAAGCCTGCATCGGGATGAGTTTAGCACTTCCTATTCCGAACTGATCCAAATACGCAGCTTCAGTGATGGAGACGGGAACTGGGATCCCAACGTAATATTGGCTGTAACAAATATTAGGGAGGGGAACTAAAGTTGCCGACACACCCAATTTCCATGGAGCTTCATTGACAAGCACCTGTTGGCGCATGCGCAGTTGGACCTGGATCTGGTGCTGGTGCTGGTCCCCGGCAGCACAGCTAACCGCAGCAGGAGCTACGCTTCACTGGGTCACATGACTTCATGCCCGCCCATTTTCTTTGGCAATATTTATTTTTCTGAGTTTTCTCTTTATTATTTTTGTAGTATTACTCTTTGTTTATTTTTCTACACACACCACATATTCAGCGAGCCAATGAGAGCCGGTGTAGTAAGTTCAAAACACTACCCCATAAGAACACTATGGTAGTGTTTTCAACTTAGGTTCAAACACTATGATAGTGTTTTCAACTTAGTTAAGAGTAGGTTCAAAACACTATCGTGGCCACGCTCAAAACACTATCCTTAAGTTCAAAACACTCCCTTTAAGTTCAAAACACTACTCTCATGGTGCTGCAGCCTGGTCTCCCAGTGGGTTTGTTTGTTTGTTGTTGTTTTACATCCTAGCAACATGTAAGGTCATATCATGATGGGTACCGACTTGTGACAGTGCGCACTCATGACCTGGTATCCCACTCAGTCACATTATCCTGACACTGAGCACACCAGTCCTTGCCCTATCCTAATAATGCCAAGCACCTGGCGAGGAAGCAACAAGTATAAATTTGTAAGTCATTAGTTTGACTCGACCAGATTTTGAACCCACGACCCCATGATCTACCAGTACGGGAGACGGATGCTCTAACTCATTCGGCCATCCCGTCTGGTCCTCCCAGTGGGACATCACTATAAAGTCGCCATGAGTGTGCACTGTCACAAGTCAGTACCCGTTCGGGGATGACCATAGATGTAGCTAGGATGTAAAACAACAACAAACAAACAATCAAATACCGCAGCACCATCAGCGTAGTCTAATAGTAATATGGGGTGCAGTTGCCGCAGAACCAACAGCATAGTCTAATACGTGGTGCAGATGCCGCAGCACCATCAGCGTATACTAATACGTGGTGCAGATGCCGCAGTGCTTTCAGCGTATACTACTAATATGTGGCAAAATCTCCCCAGCACCATCAGCGTATACTAAGTAAGACGTGGTGCAGACACTGCAGTGCTATCAGTGTATACTACTCATATGTGTGTCCTGATATGACCTTAGATGTTCCCAGGATGTAAAACTCCCGATAACCAAACTAGGTTTCATTTTGCAACATTACACTTACAGCCCCCACTGCCGTGTTATGATAGTGTTTTGAACTTGGGTAGTGTTTTGGACATAGGTAGGGGTAGTGTTTTGAACTTAACAGTAGTGTTTTGAACTTAGGTTGAAAACACTACCGTAGTGTTTTCGACGGGGTAGTGTTTTGAACGTCCTACACCGGCGCAGTGACCAGCAATGAAATACTGGAATGTGGATTTCTTTTGTGGGGGCATTTTTCTCTTTCCAATAATGGTGCATCACATCACAGACTGTGACAACACAAATAGGTACAGTGCTCTTTGTTCAGCAGCCTCGTGGCATGATCAAAGAGGTTTTATTCTCTTTTTCACTAAACAAAAAAAATCTTTATTTCGGGTGGAGGCTTTCATTTGCTTTTTTCTTCCTTAATTCAGTGAAAAAATATATTTTGGCTGTTCTAATTTTTTTTTTTAGGAATAAATTTGCCAACACCTGTATGGATATATGGTTCATGGAATTGGCTGAAGAATGTGTGCATTGTGTGTGTATATATAGGCATGTCTGAAATAGTCTCATTCACACATGATCGAAAGCGAGGCTTGCACATTTGCATGCAACACAAGAGAACCATACATACATGAATCGGCAAGTGCATACAGAATGCGATTGTGCGAGGGTAGATATTAATTCATACTTGAACTAACCAAAGCACAGGCAATGAGCAGATGAGGACTGCAGTTATATTGACTTGAATTGGCTGTCTTACACAACAGATTATCCAGTTTGATTGTCCTTTAAATAACTATACCCAATGTGATCAGACCAACCGCAGTGTTTTCTTAAAGGCACTGTAACATGACCAACACACAAAGTACTGCTTGTTTTATTTAACAACGCCTTTAGAGCACATTGATTTTTATCATCGGCTATTGGACGTCATACATGTTGTCACATGCCATATTTCATATGAGGAAACCCACTGCTGCCACATATTTTACTCTTTCCGATAAGCAGCAAGGGGTCTTTTATATATGCACTTCCCACAGTCAGGACAGCACATACTACAGCCTTTGATGAATCAGTTGTGGACCACTGGCTCGGAACGGAAAATAGCCCAAACTACAAATGGGTCCACTGAGCAGGATCGATATGATGACCGACACCTTCACAGGTGGACACTCTACTGCCTGAGCTACGTCCTGCTCCGTAACATGACCAACATGACTCCACTTATTCACGATTACCACGATCGATTGTGACTGGTTCTGGATTGCATATCTTGGTAGTTATTTATGACCTCAATAAGGCCGTGTGACTCTACTTAGAGCTGTGGTCATGTGATTTTACCCTATGTTCCGCTACATGACTATTTGATGAATCTCAATGAAAGAACACACTTAGGATGGGCTATTTTGGTTTGGTTTGAACCCAGCAGGTTGGGATTAGATACTGAGTGCCCCATGGGTATTATAGTTCTGTGACGTTACACAGGGGAGATAAGGGTGGGTTTAGATATATGTTTTAAGGCATACTCAAAAGAGTTCAAATTTACCTTAAAGTTGCATAGTCCGATGGTTTTGAATTTCTGTATTTTTGTTTAGATAAATATATTAGATCGATCAATAGTATCTACTTTACATTAGTTCAAAGTTACTTTTATTTTTAGTGGTAAACCTTTGAGATATTTTGAGTGCAAACATGGAAAATTAGTTTTGGCAAGCTTGCTAAAACTCTGACACCATAGGCAGTAACAGGTTCTGTTAAATTGACTCATTATTGCCTTCGACGCAGAAACAAATGCTTAATAAGTGCATCAGTATCTAACTTAGATATGTAAAATCAAATCTAGATAATTGATTTGGTTTTGAAAATTTGAAATTTCATCGGACTATGCAGCTTTAAGTGATCGCATGACTTGCACTACTATCCAAGTCTGTAATATCCCGTAACATACGTCACTAAGGACAGTCATTGGGGCTGAATAACACACATGCATATATACATACGTATGCGTGTTATATATATATACACGCATACAAATTCTTGGGTGCAAGTGACAGTGTACCGTCCTGGGGCCGTATGCACGAATCGGTGTTAGGGCCTTAACCGCGGCTAGGCTATAGCTCCACACGGCTAACTGTGGAAAATCGGTATGCACCAATCGGTGCCAGCGCTAACTGCCGACCGTAGCCTAGGCTAAGCTAAACCATTTTCAAATCAGGTTTTTCTGCTAGCCGGGGCGGTTAGTGTGCGTGTGTGGGTCTCAATCTATTCAATGCAATCATATTTGACAGAATTACATACTCTAAACATGATATTTTATTAAATAAATCCTAAATTCGAACCGATATTAATGCTGCCGCTAAATCGGCGGCGAAATGCATACTGTCGAATCAACGAATGTAAAGTAAACAAATCGCCGCTGCGGCTTCGACGTCGATATCCATACTGTCCAACGTCAACTAAAAATGGCCGCCGCCGCCGAATCGACGGCAATATATTATACCCAAATCTATTCAATGCGATCATATTTGACAGATTTACATACGCAATAAGTGAAATTTATTCAAATTAACCATAAAATCGAACCGTTATTAATGCTCCCACCGCATTGGCGGCGTTATTCATATCGTCGACTGGAGGGAATTCCCAAATCTATAAATAAACTCACGGTTAGCTGTCCGCCCCGGCTAGTACATTGGTGCATACCGATCCACACATTTCTCCAACCCCCCGCTACCCTGAGGTAGCTAACCGCAGCTAGCGCCTTAACTCCGGCTAAGCCTAACACCGATTCGTGCATACGGCCCCAGGATAGAAGCGTGCCAGTGGCAGCACAACCGGTCACGTGGTTGGAGGGGGGGGGGGCATACATCAAGCCACCCCATCTATAATAAGGTAGTAAATAAACATATAATCCCTTCCGTGCCTTTATACTCGCATAATGCTTATACATCACATATATGTATTCCAGTCCAGACTCAAGCTGCTAGTAGCAGGGAGATGGAGCTATATCCGCTACTGGTCAATTACCTGTCCGAACCCGTACATGACAGAAATTTACACACATGTCTTGTACTTACCTTGGTTCACTTACTAGTAAGGTATCCCTACACACACTATTATTAATCACAATTAACTGACTATTATTTTAGAATTATGGCAAGAATTGAATTAAGCTGTGGTACATTTGTGCAATATTCTCAAACTTCATAATTCACAGCGGTGAAGGCGTGGTAGGTTCTCAGCGTGAGTCCAGCAGTGAAAGGGTTAAGGCTAATGAGAATGCAGTTACAGTGCAACAAGACACTACTGTAGTGGGAGAAAAATGCTGCTGTGTCATGTTGCTGATGCATGCTGGTCCCGCACGGCCCGATAGCGCGCACACCGCGACACGGCGCGCACCAGCAAACGCAAAGGGGTTACAGCGCGATTCTATTAATTTAACACGACATACTTACCGACAAAATACCAATATATGCATGCTTAAAGTGGTGGAGTTGTGCTGTAACTTGTCATTGGTCATCTTTACAAAAAATAAAGTGAAAGGTATCCATTTTCGCAAAATACTATCTCGGTACTCGCAAAAAATTGCGATGTTTTACGTGATAGTGATTTGTCTGCGTCAGACAGCGACATGTATACAGGGTCCAACCCTGTGTCTGTTACTGCTTTATTGTGGTTAGCTTCATTGTGTTCTGTTCTTTGCAGGCCCACCCGACGTTGTTTGTGGCTCTGGGCCTTGTTGTACTGGGTAAGTATACTGTTACTGATACACCTAACATAATTGGAGTTATACAAACTGAGAACCTGGATTTAGTGGCATAAGTAGACTGACACAGACGCGTATATATATTTATATATACATATACATATACATATATGCATATATACATATAGATATCCATATATACATACATTTACATATATGCCCATATATAGATATATGCATATTTACATTGTATACATGTATACACATATATATATATATATATATATACATATATATACATATATACGTATATATAAACACAATAAAACCTCTCTATACCGACCCCTCCACATATCGACCACTCCCTTATATCGATCACTTTATTTGGGTACCAACAATACTATTATAAGGATATTCTAACTCTCTAAACCGACCACCTCACTGAATGGACCACTTAAAGTCAGTCCCATGGTCGGTCGATTTAGAGAGGTTTTTACAGATATATACATATACATATATACATATATATACATATATATCCATATATATACATATTTATACATATATACATATATGTGTACATATTTATATATACACATATATATACATATACATATACATGATATATACATATATATACATATATACATATATAAATATATATACATATGTAGATACTGATATATACACATATATACATATACATATATATGTAGAATATAATTTATTATATATATATAAAAAGGCGGAGTTTTTCCTTGCTTCTATTTAATTAATTATTTATTATATTTATCTTATTTATTTCTTCACTTTATATTCACTGCGGGCCACTCTTTTGCCCCGCTACTACCATTCCACTGCCGCCTGGCTCATTCGCGCTTGAACTGCACCCTCACTAGCACTTATTTGAGCTTTTAGGTAGGGCTATTATTTTGCCCGGCCAAAGACCTTCGAGCAAAAATAAAGAAGGTTCCCCACCACTACTCATTGTGTCTCTCTCTATCCTTTACCATAGCCAAATTTTATATACCTATATATATATATATATGTATACCTATATACATGTATACATATATATATATAGAGACAACTATATACCTATATACATATATATATATACATATAATACACATTATGTGTGCATATATGCGTGTATGTGTTTGGATATTTTGTGCATGTGTGTAATTTGATATATTATGGACTATACACAGAGCGCACAATAACCGCTTACTATCTGAATACATACAACTAGACAATACATAATTATATTAATCAGTAATTGCCCGATATTAGACTTAACGTCCGAGAACTACTGTGTATGAGTATCTACCGAAGGTCGCTGCACCTTGCTGAGTCTCGGGGGACTGAACCCCACTAGCATGACGATGAAGCGTTTAATAAATCACCTTATCCGTTAAACTTGAGCCGTTGTCAATAATAGAAACTGAAGTTTAAATATGTTTCAATAGTTAACTACAAGCCAACTGGTAGAGATATGAGTCATTTACAAATGCTCTCACTGTGACCTGAATTCGAACCAATCTGGCATTAGATATTTGAAATAATTCCGCGTGCCTGTTGCATTACTTCATATCTTCCCAATATTAACATTACGTTAGCACTATACCTGAAAAGTTCAGGCACAAAAACTTACAAACACCATCAAAGACCCTATAATACTAAGACGGCTCACTCAGCCTGTACTGTGTAATCAAAATGATCAATCCCACCACTTGGTGCACTGGCTGTTCTCTTGGTTAAACAGGTGCTATATTATATGTATAAATGTATATATGAATGTGAAAGATGTGTGATGATGGCGATGTTGATGATGATGCTGATGATGTTGTGTATTTGTTCAGAGCAATTTCATATTGATACACAGTGAAGGAGAAAAGTGTCGGGAGGTTCGTCTGGCAGGGGGTGGAGGCGGAGTGGAGAGGGAAGGCAGGGGAGCGGCATATAAGGGAGAAAGGAAAGGGGGGGGGGGAGGAGGTTATGCAACCCCAACGGCCGGCGGCCAGGGGAGGAGAAGGGGGGGGGGTACTCCTCCTTCACTGCGAATCAAACTCAATGCGAGCATTACGACCGATGTGTATTCATACTTACCTATCTAATGTATAATATAATTGTATGTGTTTACATGTGAAACACCAACCAGCAGCCGGGCTGATCAAACCACTGCGAAATTGACATTACCATGGGAGAGAGAGGGAGTGAGCCGTCTTAGGATTATAGGGTCTTTGACACCATCTGGGCCGAAATGAAATCATGACTACCACATTTAAGCTGAAGCTGCCATCATTCCGATAATCAAATCCGTTGTCCCCACAGAAGCTTCCACATCCTCTATATAACGCCCTACTCAATATGAAATTGATAGATTTCAACCGGAAATCACAATATATTCTATTTGACAGAAAACAACTCAAATGGATTTGTCGGTTTTGGCATATGAACACTTCATAATTATAATTAAAACGCCTTAATGTTGTAGAACATATATGGATTCATTTGTTTGTGGTTATATTGATATGAAGAGCCTAAGGCGCTTCTAACTTATGTCCACCATTATAATTTATAGCAAGATAATCATTACATTTGCACTTGTTCCTGTTTGTTCCAGTGATACAAGGTGGAGAAGTTCGGGCACAAGGTATGAGCCAGTTACGTTGCCTTATCCAACCCCGGTGTTGCAGTTTCCGTGGCACACCAGTTTGCGAGGGACACTTACATTCAAATGCAGTGTCAATGGCCATTAGCCAATCTTCATACAGAAAAAGTCAAATATCTCTCAAATTACACCGTCTAGAAGCAACCCACTTGGAACACATATAGAAAATATATTTAATGAATAGATTATATTAAATTTATAAGGTTAGGCTTCTGCACTTCTATTAATTTTGAATAAAACTAATGTTTTGCACTGCGCGTACCTTCAAACTCAAGGCATTGTCAATGGTCGTGAGCAATCTTCATACAGTTCATACAGAAAAAGTGAAATATCTCTAAAACCACACCACCTAGAAACAAATCGCTTGGTACACATATAGAAAAACATCTTTACCAAAAACATTATATTAAAATTATAAGGTTACTGACGATGCTGTTCGATTTTGATGCATGTGCAGAAGCGATGTGTCCCTCGCAAACTGGCATGCCATGGAAACTGCAACCGCGGCCATGTCACATTCCACCTACTACAATACTCTCTATTGAAAACTGACTTTAACGACACAATCAGCTGCATTCTATAGCATATACTTATAACTGTTTAATATATATTATACACTAACAACAAAGTGTCACAAATACACGTAATCATTTAACCACCAACTTGTCAACTGACATAAATGAGAATCCAGCTCCTTTAGTTCTGTAAATAATGCCACCCGGACAACCCGCATGAAGGACAGCTATGCTTAAAAGTCTGGTCATCTGATTTTAATATTTATTCATAAAATAAACACTCAATATATCTTAACAAAATATACATATTCTGAAAATGTTTTTGTTGTTGAAGATTTATACTGCCTATCATGGATAAGCCTGAATAGGCTTGTTTTCACCATTAGACAGTTTGTCGATAGAAAGCCTGAGCCTACACTTTTACCGACCCAAGGAATTTTTAACCTCCCACACCACATAGACATGGTATGAGAGCAACTGGCCTTTGATGACGCTGTAAGTTATACACAGCAGTGGAAATCCAAATTGGCAGAGATGGGGGCACGGGGAATCGAACCACCGACCCTCAGATTAGGAATCTGACCTAGAAAAAAGTCAGACACTCTAACCACTCCACCACAGAGAACACCACATGTCAACTGCATTTAATTTAGAACTACTAAGTATATCTAATGGTGTTGAACAGATTAGCCTCTACTTATTGAGTTGGAACTTAAATAGCTATTTCTTTGATGTCAAACAGGGAAGGAATAGGTTGAGAGTTGTTATTGAGTTGGAACTTAAATAGCTATTTCTTTGATGTCAAACAGGAAAGAGATAGGTTGAGAGTTGTTATTGAGTTGGAACTTAAATAGCTATTTCTTTGATGTCAAACAGGGAAGGGATAGGTTGAGATTGTTATTGAGTTGGAACTTAAATAGCTATTTCTTTGATGTCAAACAGGGAGGGATAGGTTGAGAGTTGTTATTGAGTTGGAACTTAAATAGCTATTTCTTTGATGTCAAACAGGGAAGGGATAGGTTGAGAGTTGTTATTGAGTTGGAACTTAAATAGCTATTTCTTTGATGTCAAACAGGGAAGGGATAGGTTGAGAGTTGTTATTGAGTTGGAACTTAAATAGCTATTTCTTTGATGTCAAACAGGGAAGGAATAGGTTGAGAGTTGTTATTGAGTTGGAACTTAAATAGCTATTTCTTTGATGTCAGACAGGGAAGGAATAGGTTGAGAGTTGTTATTGAGTTGGAACTTAAATAGCTATTTCTTTGATGTCAAACAGGGAAGGGATAGGTTGAGAGTTGTTATTGAGTTGGAACTTAAATAGCTATTTCTTTGATGTCAGACAGGGAAGGGATAGGTTGAGAGTTGCTTAGTTCATGTTAGTTTGTGTTTTCTTTGTACATTAGTTGTTTAAGCAGGGGACATTTCAATTGCGAACTATTGATCTTCCTCCTTCCGCTGCTCCTTGCCCTATCCTAGTAATGTCAAGCGCCAGGCTAGGTAGCGACACGTATACATTTTTAACTCATTGGCTTGACTCGGCCAGGGTTCGAACCCAGGGGTTCGAATCCCATGGTCTACCAAAACGGGAGACGGATGCTCAACTCATTC
Source organism: Branchipolynoe longqiensis (assembly GCA_030323885.1). Classification (NCBI taxonomy): domain Eukaryota; kingdom Metazoa; phylum Annelida; class Polychaeta; order Phyllodocida; family Polynoidae; genus Branchipolynoe; species Branchipolynoe longqiensis. Next base: position 100,385,659 of record CM059192.1, on the reverse strand, counting down.
GGCCATCCCATCTGGACCCCTAGAAGAGATCCTAATGTTCTTAAAGTGGGCATCTGAGAAGGAGGGTGGGGCGGTCGGGGTGGGGGGCGAACCAAGTCGTGTAGTTGAGGCTAGAAGTTGAAGTCCCCCATCTCAGCTGTTAGAGCTGATGTCTGGTTTCCGGTTTAATGTCGGGACGGCTCCACTTCCGGTGCTGCAGGGCAGGCTGGGCCGTGCGTGGCGGATGTGGTTTTCCTGCTCGACCACTCCGGCTCCATCCGGGACTCGAACGTGCCGGGCGAGCCGGATAACTGGTTCACGCTGGTCAGTTTCGTGAAGAGCATCATCAACGCGCTGGACGTGGGGCTCGACAGGACGCGCATCGGGCTCGTCACCTTCTCCAACAACGCAGAGGTCCGCCTTCTTTTCAAGTTGCTTTAATTTGCAGTAACTCTAATGTCTAGTACACACCTCCCATATAGGATTCGCACACTAAAACTCGCGACTCGACCCGACCCGCTTAAAACTGAAAACGGGCCGATTCGTTTTTCGAATCGCGAATCGCAATCGTAAACGGCCGCTTTTAGCACTAAAAACTGAGTTTTATGCGCGAATCGCAATCGCTAGGTGTGCGCGGGGAGCGCACACCAAGCGATTTTTGTGGGCGAAATGGGCAGTTTTCGATCGTATACGGGAGGTGTGCGCACACAAACGGTAGGTGTGTACCGGGCATAAGGTTGCTGAGTCCAATGGCGTTGAGTTTTTGTCATTTTCTCAGATAAATATATAACGTTGATCAATATAATCTACCTTACTTTAGATTGAAGTAACTTCACTTTAAATTGACTCACTTAGAATATATTTGAAGTGAAAATATGTCAAATAAATTGTGGCATTCTTGTCAATAGTACTACCACCCCCTTGGCTTCAGCAGTAACAGGTTTTATTAAACAGTCTCGGCATTCCCTTCTCTGTAGTGTCACATGCTTCATAAGTACACCTGTATCTAAATTAGATATGTAGGTTAAAATCTAGATAAATGGTTCACTTTAGAAAATTTGATGTTTTATAGGACTAGACAACTTTAAATAATGAACTTATTACTTTTGATGTTATTGAGATGTGTAACCTCGATAAATAGAAATGAAATCAAAATGCTTCCAGCTGATATTTACCTTGGCGGAATACGATACTACGGTGGACATCTTTCGGAAGATCGATTCCGTGGTTTACCAGGGCGGGTTCACCAACACGACGGGCGCCTTCAGGGTCGCCAGGTTTAGTGTGAGTAGCTCATGTCTCCCAAAGACGGCTCACTCAGCCTGTACTGTGTAATCAAAATGATCAAACCCACCACTTGATGCGCTGGCTGTTCTCTTGGTTAAACAGGTGCTATATTATATGTATAAATGTATATGAATGTGAAAGATGTGTGATGATGGTGATGATGATGATGATGATGTGTATTTGTTCATAGCAATTTCATATTGATGTTTATTCATACTTACCTATCTCATGTATAATATAATTGTATGTGTTTACATGTGAAACACCAACCAGCAGCCAGCTGATCAAACCCACCACAAGGTGGCGCTGCAAAATTGACATTACCATTGGAGAGATAGGGAGTGAGCCGTCTTAGTATTATAGGGTCTTTGGGTCTCCTCACCCGGTGGGGTTTATGGAGTCCTTTAGTTACCACTTACTGGGTTATGTATCATTACGCACAGCTATATCCATGGCATGCTGAACCAACACTATGCCAAACCAACACTATGCCATATAAGACATCATTACACACAGCTATATATATATGACCTGATGAAGTCAATCACTACTATATCATGTTACACATCGTTACACACAGCTATATATATGACATGCTGAAGGCAATCACTACTATATCATGTTACACATCGTTACACACAGCTATATATATGACCTGCTGAAGGCAATCACTACTATATCATATTACACATCATTACACACAGCTATATATATGACCTACTGAAGGCAATCACTACTATATCATGTTACACAACGCTACACACACCAATATATATGACCTGCTGAAGGCAATCACTACTATATCATGTTACACATCATTACACACAGCTATATCATATGTAAAACATGCTGAAGTCACACACCAGCACTATGCCATATAACACATCATTAAGGCCAGTTTATACTTTTGACAACGTGTGATGCCGTCAACTTGACACCAGTTAGCACCGTGTGACGGCACAAAATGGTGGGGAGTGCTACAAGTGGAATGTCGCCATGAAAGTCTGAATGCTTTGATGCCTTGAAAGTTTAACATAGTTGAACTCTGGCCAATGCTTGTGCCATGTTGTGCTGTCTAATGCCGTCAAGCATCGATGTAAAAGTCTAAATGGGAGTGTTGGCTTGCGCTGTGTTGCGCCATCTAATGCCTTCTAGCCCCTTCACATGGCAGCAATAGTATAAACGGGCCTTTACACATAGCTATATATATATATGACATGCTGACGTCACACACCACTATTTCATGTCACAGATCAAGATCCACAGCTATATGGATAACATGCTGAAGTCAATGAACAGTATATCGTGTTGCACACCATTACACATAGCTATTCATATGTAATGGCCCACGGCCCTCCGACTTCCACACTGCCACGCACACATGGAAGAACGCCAAGATCCAATATCAGTACGCTTCAACTTGGTTTATTGAACCAATCTGCTCTCCGCGGCGTCCACAGTCAACTGACCCGCCCCGTGACTCGCCAGATCCCACATCGACTCTATAGGTGGGGTGGGTGGGTGAGCTAGCCACACGCAGTAGAGGGCAGCCCAGTCGGGGTCTGCCCGGTGGCTAGCCTGCCGCCACCTAGCACAGTTCAGTGTAACTGGGTAGGTGTGTGGCATAGTCTCCGCCGCTACCACGTGGTAGTATGGCTCATGTACAGACTACTACACATATATAACACTGAAATCACCACCACAATACCATGCTACACATCACTACACACATCTGTGTGTCTAATATGCTGGCCATACACCATTACATCATGTTGCAACTATGAGTAGAACACACATGAAGTAAATAACCACTATCTCCTGTTAGGCATTATTAAAGAACAGTTATATGCATAACGCACTACATTCATACACCACTATATCATTTTACACATCATTACATACAATCATATGCACAAAGCATTACATTCATACACCACTATATCATGTTACACATCATTACACACAATTATATGCATAACACACTACATTCAGGAGTAATCAGGTACACATCGTCACAGTATTTATGCATAACAGACAATTCATACACCGTATATATTTCACATCATCTACCACAGTTATATGCATAACACTACATTCATACACCACTATATCATGTTACACATCATTACACACAGTTATATGCATAACACGTACATTCATACACCACTATATCATGTTACACATCAGTACACACAGTTATATACATAACACACTACATTCATACACCACTATATCATGTTACACATCATTACACACAGTTATATGCATAACACACTACATTCATACACCACTATATCATGTTACACATCATTACACACAGTTATATGCATAACACGCTACATTCATACACCACTATATCATGTTACACATCAGTACACACAGTTATATACATAACACACTACATTCATACACCACTATATCATGTTACACATCATTACACACAGTTATATGCATAACACACTACATTCATACACCACTATATCATGTTACACACCATTACACACAGTTATATGCATAACACACTACATTCATACACCAGTATATCATGTTACACATCATTACACACAGTTATATGCATAACATGTTGAAGTCATATCCCACTATGCCATGTTACACATGTGTTCCATGGATCATTTAGGGTGCATGAATTGCCAAGTGAAGTGTAACTCCATCACCAGTTGACACACAAAGTGACAGTAGAACTAACGGGGCTGTAACATTATGATGCATCGCGCCAACGTACGCTGATGTATGTGATTTTTGCCAGCTATGTCGGGATACGTTGCTATGCCTTACGCATGTGTTAGGTGCTCGTTGGTATACATCAATGTATGTTGATGTTCGTTGAGATACGGCGTCGCCTGTCAAGGGGATGGCAAAGTTTTGTGCATGCACACAACTTTTGACATACAACAATGTTCGACAATGTGTGAATTCTATGTCGGCCATACGTTATATATAGGTTAGGCGTAACTCAATGTACGTTAGATGTACGTTAGACAAACCTTGTTCACTACGTTGCACTACTTTGACCTACATTAAAGGCAGTGGGAATGCGCAGTCTGCCTACTGACAACGTATGGATAACGTAAGTCTAACATATGTCTAACATATGCTTAGCGTTTCTCCAGCGTGTCTTGATGTATGTAACTTATGAGGCGTAGTTCTGGCGATTGAATGTTGTATATAACATTCACCAGCGTTCTGTTAACATACCGTGAGTGTAATTCGAGTGTTTTTCGCCTGGAAGCACGTTAGCCATAGCCATTGCTCATACATTGGCCATACGCTATGTATACGCTATGTATACATCCAACTTTGCCCCCCACGCTGAAAGGTTTGATGCTTCTCGACATAAAAAAGTGATTTTACGCATTCGCCGCGTGCTTGCGAGATGCGTCGTAATGTGACAGGGCTTTTACGTGGGATTACTTATGTGGTACGGGTTTCTAATTGTCCAGCTAACTGTACACGGTGGGTGTGCTAAGTGCGATTTGAGCAGACACAGCTGTGGGAGTAATGACATCGCCGTGTTTGGAGTGTGGTGCCAGTGTGACCCTGTTAGTCTCAGGGCGCGGTGACGGCCCTTATCGCTCCTCCCTTGCCGTCCCTACAGGAGTTCACGCCGGCCGGCGGCGACAGGCCGGAGGCGGAGAACATCATCATCCTCATCACGGACGGCATCCCGACCAAGGAGAAGGCGGGACTCGACCCGGAGGTTCGTGCACACAATTACCGCTAATACCCCCCCCCCCCCCCCCCCCCACACACACACATTTCTAAAAAGACATAGGGACAGAATCACTACATACTTCCGTTTGTCATTGTCCTCATCAGAACCGTTGTCGTTTCATGTCCATTACTATTGCCATTACCACCATATCCCGTTATTGTTTTCATGTCCCATTCCTTCTCTTTCCTATTATTATTGTTATTATTATTATTATTTCCGATTGATTCCGATTTTATTTCCGACGATTTCCTATAAATTGTTCCTATTATTATTTTATATTATTATTACTACTGCTATAACTATTTTCTATTAATATTTCTTATAGCCATTACCTGTTGCTATTTCTATGATTATTAGTACTTCTTAATATTTCGCATTATTGATTCATGTTATTTTTCCCTATTTACTATAACCATGTCCTATTATTAGTTCCTGTTATTATTATTTACCATCAGTATGTCCTATTATTATGTCCTATCATTATTTTTTATTAATATTATTTACCACCAGTCTCCACTATTAATATGTCCTATCATTATTATTTATTATTATTATTTACCATCAGTATGCCCTATTATTATGTCCTATCATTATTATTGTTTATTATTATTATTATTATTTACCATCAGGATGCCCTATTATTATGTCCTATCATTATTATTTATTATTATTATTTACCATCAGTATGCCCTATTATTATGTCATATCATTATTATTTACCACCAGTATGCCCTATCATTATGTCCTATCATTATTATTTACCATCAGTATGCCCTATTATTATGTCCTATCATTATTTATTATTATTATTATTTACCATCAGTATGCCCTATTATCATGTCCTATCATTATTATTTATTATTATTATTATTATTATTTACCATCAGTGTGCCCTATTATTATGTCCTATCATTATTATTTACCACCAGTTTGCCCACCACCAGCCCCAACCCTAACTACGGGTGCTCCCACTGTCATTCGTGCACGGAAATATATAACATGATATATACATACCTAATTGATGTAAACCATCACTAGGTGGCGCTGATCAAACAAGAGCGCCTAATCCGAATCATCACTATCGGCATAACACAAAACATCGACAAGAAGCAGCTCATGTCGATCGCGACGGCGCCGGTCAAGGAGCATTACTTCCACGTGAAGGACTTCGGCGCGCTGTCCGGCATCATCCACAAGGTGGTCCTCGTGTCGTGCGCTGTAGTGGGTAAGGAGCCGGCCTGCCACCTAGCGGATGAAGCTTCCTCTTACCATTCTATTGTTGTCTGGACCTTTTGATATTCATTTTATTTATTTTGCATTTTGTATATTTATTTTTATTGTTGTCTTAACAAAAATACTTGTGTTGATTAATTAGCTTAATTATAGGAATACTTGTTTTGCTGCCCTTGATATATATATATATATATATATATATAGCATACATAGTATAACATTAATACTGCTATACTTTGAATACAGGTACCGGGCGTCGTGACCTAATCGGTAGAGTGCGGCCCTCGCATGCGGGAGGTCGGGAGTTCGGTTCCCGGTCGAGTTAAACCAATGACTTTAAAATTCATACTTGTCGCTTCCTAGCCTGGTGCTCGGCATTAACAGGATAGGACAAGGACTGGTTGGCTCAGTGTCAGGATAATGTGACTGAGTGGGATATCATGTCATGGTGCTGGCAGCCTGATTTCCCAGTGGGACAGCACTATAAAGTCACCATGAGTGGGTATTGTCACAAATCGGTACCCGTCCTGATATGACCATATATGTTGCCAGGACTTAAAACTCCAACAAACAAACAAAACTTGAAGGCAGGTAATACTGTATATATGTGTGATATGTGTGTGTGCATTTATATTATAGTAGGTCTGACATCCGGCTATACGTATGTATTTATATATAACCCAGTTAAACCAAACTTGAAGGGACCCTAGAAATTTGTTTTGATTAACCGATCATTGGTTTAACCGAGCTTTGACTTTGACTTGGCTTTGGTAAAAACGGGGGTGCATTATGAATGTACAATGTATGTGGACACTATGATTATTGTTTTTTTATGTATATACAGTTTAACCCCATTAAACCAACCTCGGTTAAATCAAACGGTCGGTTAATCCAAACTTTTTTCGGCGAGCTGGCAAAATACTACCATTTATCATATAAAAAAGTCTCAGATGACCTTAAAACCACATGAAAGTTTGGTTTAACTATACCGGAAGTGGCCTGGGACTGACAATTTTGTTTGGATTAACCGATACTTTGGATTAACCGACTTTAGTTTAACCAACTTTTTTATATGATAAATGGTAGTATTTTGCCGGGCCGCCAAAAAAAGTTTGGATTAACTGATCGTTTGGTTTAACCGAGCTTGGTTTAATGGGGTTGTACTGTATATATATATTATTATATTATATTATTATATTACATTATTATATTATATTATTATATTATATTATTATATTATATTATTATATTATATTATACTTGTATAACAAATTATACATCACAGTTCTCATAGTGTGATGCATAATCCACTATTATTAGAATCCACTGTGCGAGTGCAAGTACCAAAAATGTTCGACGTCTTTCTTCCCAACTACTGAATATGCCCCTGAAGCTAAGATTCCATACACGTGGTATGCGGTATGCGGTATGCGGTATGCGGTATGCGGAATGCGGTATGCGAATGCGAATGCGGCAAAAAATCGAAACACCTTGAAGTCAATGGGCTACATCCCTTACACGCGGTATGCGAATGCGAATGCGAATGCGGCAACTCGATCAGTCCCTGTAGCGATCGGTGCGGCATTTGGCATGTGGCATGCGGTATGCGAATAGAAACACCACTCGCACTTGTCCATTAGTTTTAGACTAGGAGAGGCGACTGATCATTACGGAACGGTCACACCCAGGGGTGCTGAGGGGAAACATCTGGTAGTGGTGGTGGTGGGGAGACGCTTGCCGCTTACCGCGTAGAAGGAATCCTCCCATTCGCATACTGCATACCACATGCCGCATACCGCATACCGTGTGGAAGGAATCTTAGCTTGACACTGCCTGTTTATGAATTCACTGCGCTGCGCTCTTCTATGTACATCGTGCACCATTTCCTTCTTCAGTCGCCCCGACACCACCCGGTAAGCCTGGAGGCGTGGGACCTACTGGACCCCCTGGTAAGGCTACCCCAGTTAGTCGATGACATTTGCATTAGTTAGGGCCTTTCGCTATTGGACACTCTGCTAAAAGGCTAAAAGGCCGTCTGCTAAAAGGCTAAAAGGCCGTCTGCTAAAAGGCCAGACTCTCGACAACAGGACGATTCAACTAAAACATGATCTTAAATACACAATTCTGCAACTTGACCCCAGCTAGTTCTGATTAAGATACAACTTTATTTTAAATATAAAATTTGTCAAGTTGATCTAAACTATTTCTTGTCAAGATAAAACATTATATTAAATGTAATATTCTGCAAGTTGACCTAAACCATTTCATATCAAGATAAAACATCATCTGAAATACTCAAATCTGCAAAGTGGCCTGAGAAAAATATAACTTGATCTAAAATATACAATTTTGCAAGGTTACCTCAACCATTTCCTGCCAAGATAAAACATTATCTTAAATACACAATTCTGCAAATTGACTTCCGGCTAATGAGAATGTCAACTTCCTGTGTGCATCTAGTGGAACATGTGTAACATATAGGACCATTTTAGTTGCCGTAACAGTGCCTGATTGTGTTACCTAGTACTAAATGTATTATGTGTGCCTGATTCACTGCTGCTGGGGGAGCGGGATATAGCTCCGGCGGTAGAGTGTCCACCTGTGAAGGTATGTCATCCTATCGATCCTCCTCAGTGGACACATGTGAAGTTTGGGCTATTTTCAGTTCTAAAAATTGTTCCACAACTGCTTAATCAAATGCTGTGGTATGTGCTGTCCTTCCTGTCACGAAGTGCATATAAATGACCCCTTGCTTCTTATCGGAAACTTTATCCTATATGACGGCAGTGGCTTTCCTCCAAAGAAATATGTCAGAATGACCATATGTTTGATGTCCAATCTGATGATGCGAAAATCAATGTACTCTAGAGGCATCGTTAAATAAAACATGCCTTTTTGATTGACTGCTGCTAGGCCCTATGGGACCGCGGGGCAAGCCAGGCCCCCAGGGAGCACCAGGACAGACGGGTGGGATCGGAATGCCAGGTGAGTGCAGCACACGCAGGCCGTAATCGATTAACACGACCCGAGCGACTCGGGTCACCCGAGTCATCAGAATTTCAAATCAAACACTGCGAGTAGAGTCAACAAATACACATGCCGTGTGCAAAACGATCTGACCCAAGTAACCCACCTCCTAGCTGGGGTTGGCTATGAGCGATGACATCACATTTGCGCTGGTAACGTCCTGCAGGATAACAGCTAGCAGTACCAGTCATACATGTTTTTTTTAAAGAATAACTTAAATTAACGAAATGGAAATATATCTAAACTAGGCCATCATAAAATACTTTAAATCCTATTTTGCTGTAGTTTTATCGGTTATTAAAAAAAAAAAAAAAATTGTCCACCCGAGCGCGGAGAAGCGTATTCGATTATTCGACCCGAGTCTGTAGGATGTGCACATGCGCTAAAAAGTGGCTCGGGTGACCCGAGTTAATTAATCGATTACACCCGCAGATGTAGAGGATACCTCAGTTGGGCTCTAATGAATCGTGACGGCACACATAGTTATTGACAATAAAGGTCACTAATCCTTCTGAGTGAGAGATAGAGATGTGACTGATGATGACTACAGAGGCAACCTTCTTAGCAAGGTATGCCACAGTACCTTCTTTGTGGCGTCCTTTCTATCGAGGAAAAAAAACCCACGATTTATGTGACACGCAATAACTATTTTGATGAAATCAAACCAATAGAGATATTTTGATAAAAATAAAAAGTCTGAAATTGGACGACCTTAGTATAATAGTATATTATAAGGTCGTCCAATTTCAGAACTATTACTAATAGCCAATATAAAGCTGGACAATTGATAGTATACTCCTCTCAACTATGCGGGGCATAGTAGGTCTGCTCGTATAACACTATTAGAAATAAGGTGTATTTAAGAAGTAAAACACCTGATATATTGTAGTAAATGACTGGAAAATAAATTATGTTGCATATTGTGAGCAATGCTATTGGAAAGAAAGGACGTAGCACGAGAAGTAAAACATACTATATACATTGTGGTAAAGCAGGGTGACATATAGACCCCTTTCAGTGTTTACAAACATTGTGTATGCGCACGCAGCTTGGCTGCAGAACGAAGGCACACTGCCATTGAGTTTGTTGATATGCGCAGTGCAAAACGTTAGTTTTATTCAAAATTAATAGAAATCCAGAACCCGAACCTTATAAATTTAATATAATCTGTTTGTTAAGCATGTTATCTGTTTGGGTGCCAAGCAATTTGTGTCTAGGTGGTGTGGTTTTAGAGATATTTCACTTTTTCTGTATAAAGATTGCTCATGGCCATTAACAATGCATTGAGTTTGCTGATACGCACAGTGCAAAACGTTAGTTTTATTCAAAATTAATAGAAATCCAGAACCTGAACCTTATAAATTTAATATAATCTGGTTGTTACGCATGTTATATGTTTGTTTGCCAAGAGGTTTGTTTCTATGCGGTGTGGTTTTAGAGATATTTCACTTTTTCTATATGAAGATTGCTCATAACCATTGAGTTTGCAGTGTGACCGTGTGCCATCGTGCAGCAAAGCAGCGTGCGCACTGACCTAAATACCCATGCTGACGTCATATGAAATAGGTCTATAGAACCCGTTATATATTGTAGTAGGACACGGTAGGAAGTAAATCATATTATATCTTACAACAAAGCACTTCGAGCGATAAAACCTGCTATATATTTTGATAGAACACCACGAGGAATAAATCATACTATATCTTACAGTAAAGCACTTTGAGACATAACACCCATTATATATTGTGGTAGAACACTGTGAAGAGTAAAGCATACTCTACCTAGCATTAAAGCACTGTAATGTATACAACATGCTATATCTTGCAGTAGAACACCATAATGAAGTAAAGCACGTCGTATCTTGCAGGCACTGACGGGATGCCCGGGCGGAACGGGCGGGATGGCACGCCGGGGGGTCGCGGTCTCACCGGCTCCACGGGATCGAGCGGCCAGCCCGGCAACTTGGGGCCACCGGGGCAGAGGGGCCCCGGGGGCCCCGTGGGCAGCAGGGGCTTCCCCGGCCCGCCCGGCCCATTCGG